>VZRS01012933.1:35578-74189 GCA_013398055.1 Ifrita kowaldi | reverse complement strand
GAGCTGCTCCTGGGGATGAGGGGAGATGGAGCTGCTGCTCCCGCGGATGAGGGGATGGAGCTCCAGGGCTGAGGGGATGGAGCTCCAGGGATGAGGGGATGGAGCTGCTGCTCCCGGGGATGAGGGGATGGAGCTGCTGCTCCCAGGAATGAGGGGATGGAGCTCCAGGAATGAGGGGATGGAGCTCCAGGGCTGAGGGGATGGAGCTCCAGGGCTGAGGGGATGGAGCTGCTCCAGCGCTCAGGCGGGTGAGTCACGGCCCCTCTGAGTCACATCCCAGATCCATGATTTCATCGCTGGAGGTTCAGGCTGAAAGTGCCCCAAGGAGGGAGATTGATGACCCTGGAAGTCCAGAGGAGTGGGATGTTTATGGGGAGTGGAGTGGAGCTCTGAGCTGGATGGGACCCGCACGTATCGGGATGTGCTGATGTCATTGTGCTGACAATGTGTGTTGGAAAGAAAAGCTCCAGGCCGCAATCTCCAGGTTCCTGGAAACTCTGAGGAGGATTTATTGCTCTGTGCTGCTGAATGGGGCTCTGCATCCGCCTTTCCCTGCGTTATCCCAAGGTTTGGATGTGTGGTTTCGGTGCTGGCCGGGCCGAGGAGCGCGTGGCTGCTCCGTGCAGCTCCGATCCCTGGGGAAGGAAGGAAGGCTGAGAACTCCCAGGAACAAAATCCCCTCCTCAGCAGCCTCCTGAACTCCCTGAGACTTTCCCGACCCTTCCAGCTTCCCCGAGCCTGCAGCCAATTAACGAGCCTTTGGAAGCTCATCCCTTTAATTGTTTTGTGGGAGCGGCTTCCGCCGCTCAGCTGCTGCTCCTGATGTTTTCCTTGGCTCTTCCTGCTGGGAACACCTTGAGGCAGGCGGAGCACCACGCTCCAGCCTGATGCGTTTTGCAGCGAGGATTTCCAAAGAAATCCAGACTCTGAAATGTCGTAACTCTGCACCTGCTGTCCAGCCTGGAAAAGGGCTGTACAGGCTGGAATATTCACAGGGAAGTGGTAACCAAACAGTAAAAACAAGGAATGGGACAAAGACCAGAGGGTTCCGTGTGGTTTTTCCTGGGATCTGAGGGTTTCTCCACGCTGTGAGGGAATTTGAGCAGCCCCATCATTGACCTCACCCAAAAATCAGGGATGAGCTCGAGATGAGATACCTGTGGTTTTCCCAAACCTTCCCAAGAGCAGGAATCTGGGATTGCCTCTGTCTCTGCTCCGTGGACGATTCCAAGAGTTCAATCCCTCTGCCCCGAGCCCCTGTTTTGGCCTCTAAAGCAGAAAAAGCAATAACACAAATATAATGAAGGGCTGGGGAGCTGTTCTGGGGAGATCTCTCTGGTTTGTGTCAGAACTGCAGAGCTGGGCCCGGGGCTCTGGTTCAAACCTGATACAATCAGAAACAGCCCCAGAAAAAGGCCGGGTAATTAAAGAACTCCTCCGTGCAGCTCCAATAAAACACAGCCGCTCAAAGCCAGGGGATCCTGGGAGGAGATAAAGGCACGGGGAGAGGTGGATGCGCCGTGGCCTCGGGCATGAACAAAGCCCAGAGCAAAGCCAGATGTGGGCTGGGCTGGCCCCGCTCCAGATGTGCGCTCTGAACTCTGCCTACCTGGGGCTGCAGCTGCGAGGGTGATGGGATCTGAGGAGTGTGGCCAGGAGGGGGAGATTTCCCGGGAGATCGGCATCGGAGCGGGCAGTGCTGGGCCAGCCGGGCTCGCCAGCTGCTGTTCCTTACAGAAGGATGTTCCTTAGATGAGAGGATGGAATTTGGTCCTGCTCTTTTCCCCTGGGTGATGCTTCTCCCTCTATTCCCGTCATTAATTTCTCCTCCAGGACCTGGGGGCTGTGAGGACCTGGCACCTGCAGATCCCCAATCCTGCCCACTGTGTGTCCTGGGGATCCCTGCTTGGATTTGGCCTTGGCTCTGGGGAGTTTAACTTTACAAAAATCTCTGGAGCAAGAGGGGCTGCACAGCTCTTCCAAACTCCAGGGTTTTCACTCAATATTTCACGTAAGAACTCCCAATATTCCTACTTTTTTATATTCATATACAACCCTTTAGAATCCCACTGCCTCGGGCTTTTCCCTGCAGTAACTCCCTCTCCTTTGAATCCAAAGGTTCACAGCACCGTGGCTCCCGATCACTCTGGGAGCTGGGTGAAAACTCCTGTGGTCCTTCCCAGCTTTCCTGGCCTTTGGATACCCCTGTGGCCTGGCTGGAAATCCACCCCCAGCTCCTCTACCCTTTGCTGTGGGCAAGATGTGCTCGGTTCTGTTCATCCTGAGCTTGCATTTCCTTCCTCACTCTCCATCCCTGACCCCGAAGCTTTTGGAACTCCCTCCTGGGAAGGAGAATCCTTTGTGTGGGGTGTGAAATGATGGGAATCCTGGGGAGCTCTGGATGAACGTGGCTGGAGCAGCAGCCAGGGCACAGCAGGTACCAGGCCCCCACCTGCCATTCCCGGCTCCCACAGCTCCCACTCCTGGCACAGATGGAGCAGGAGCAGCTGCCAGGGAGAACGGGAGGAGGAGGAGGATGAAAAGCCCATTTGGATGTGAAAGCAGAGGAGCTGTGCCGATCTTCCCCCAAAGCAAAAATAGTAGCTCCAAGCACATTTAGAGGAGTTCTGGCACCGCTCATCAGTGGATGGGAAGCACATTAGGAATTGTGCCTGGTCTGGAGCAAGCAGCTGTTATTGTGTCCTCTGGAATCGTGGCAGTGAACAGAGCACAGTTTCCCTGCTGCCCTGGCATGGATTGGGATCTCTCTGGAGTAAATCAGGCTCCAGGGAGGGCACTGCTGTTACTCCGCCTGTGCCAGGCCTGGCCTGGCTTTTCCGAGTCCCACGGGTGGTTTTTGATATCCAGAAAACGAATCCTCGACATGGATCTGACCCAATCCCCTGGATTTGAACTCTTTGC
Source organism: Ifrita kowaldi (assembly GCA_013398055.1). Classification (NCBI taxonomy): domain Eukaryota; kingdom Metazoa; phylum Chordata; class Aves; order Passeriformes; family Cinclosomatidae; genus Ifrita; species Ifrita kowaldi. The sequence goes on along the minus strand of VZRS01012933.1, from coordinate 71,267 downwards.
AAGTCGAGATCCGGATGCAAACTTCCCAGCTGCACCCTCTTGTCCCTGAGCCCAACCAAACCCTGTCTCTGAACCACCCACAGGCTTCAGGAAAGCGGGGATGGAGCTCAGCTCAGCGGGGCCTGGAGCCAGCGCTCGGAGCACCCCCGGCTCCTCTTCCCTGCTCTCCGTGGTGAGAACTGAGCAGCTCATGGAAATCTGCTGGATTTCCCAGCGTGGGCTCAGCTGGAAGCGTGGACAGAGTCAGACCTGACAGAGTTTGGGGTTTGGTTTGTTTTGGGGAGGGAGTGAACTCCCATCTCGTGCTGGCCCCGTTTGGGAGGTCTGCGCTGCCAGGGGAGCCCGGCCAGCAGCTGGGGCTGGAGCAGCCCTGCTTATCCAGGCACGTTTTTGGGGATGTCAAGTCAGGGCTATTTCAGTTCCAACCTCGGCCCTCTCGGTTCCTTGGGAAAGCTGATGAGGAGGAAGGAAGGAAGTCCTGGGGGAGAGGAAAGAGGGAGAAGGAAGGATAGAGTGGAGCAGTCTGGGGGGCTTCATAAAGGAAACTGCAGCATAAAACTCCTGAGAAAACTTTTCCCCTCAGTTCCTGCTGAAGGGGGAATTTCATCCTTTGCCATCTCTCAGCCCTCTCTTTACAGCGATGTGCAAAATGCTCAGACTGACCCAGGTGAAGTGGAATATTTCTGTGGTGGCTCCAGCTCAGAGTGGTTCTTGCTGCCTCAGCCCTGAGCTGGGTGGGTGTGATTTAAGTTTCCCTGGGCAGGTTTTCCCACCTGGAACGGGAATATTTCATTTCCTTAACATTCAGAAGATCTAATCCTCAGCTATAACCTTTTTCTGTTCCCGTTTAATCATTAGTTTTTCAAATTTTAGGAGTTTGGGGCAAGTATTTTATTTGTTGTGTTTCTTCTGGGCAATATCTTCATGATAAAAACTCAAAGTGTGCAGGTCAAGCCCATCTTTGGGTGGCAGGAGTTGTGCTGGGTTTAATTTCTGGATATTCTTCCTCATGGACTGTGTCACCTCTTGTGATCTCCCTTCCCGTAGAAGCAGATCTTTGCCAGGTGTGATGTCTGTGCTAATTTTGCTGTTTAATAAGGGAGTTTTCTTGCTGCTTCACCTCTTCTCCGACTCTCCTGGAGCTGCAGCAGTTCTGGGAACAGAGGAAAAGCCTTGGCTTGCAGGGAGCAGAGTTTGGAGCACTTCAATTCCCAGGGTCACGGGTTTGTGTTTTATGGGAGACCATGTGCTCTTTTCCCAGCAGATGAAAGGGTTTTGCTGTCAGCACTTTGAAAAACACCCAGCACAAACCAAACCCAAGTGGGACTCTGGGTCTGCCTTTGGCATCTCCTGGGGTTTTTTGGGTCAAGCCACCGCTGGAAAAAATCCCCCAATTCTTTCCACTGGGAAAACCCACAGAATGGGCTGGCAAAGGGAGGACAATACAGGCAGATTAACAGCCAGGTGGCGGGGCCAGGCCTTTTTAGGGATGCTCCCATGGATCATTTAACCAGTTTAAGCACCTGGTAGGGCAAAATTCCCATCTCCTACACCTTTATTTTCCTGAATAAAGGGAAAAAATCCCATTATTTCTCTTATTTTCCTTCTAAGAACAAAGCTAAACACCATTAAATCACTTTTACCAAAGTCCTTCTTAAAATGTTTCCACACTGTGGCTTGGGATCATTCGGAGAGGATCCAAACCTGGATGTGATGACGGAGATTTAAACTGAGCTCAAATCCTGGAGCTTTGTTTTTGGAATCTGTGGAGATTTGGGTAACTTCTTCCAGGATGAGGAGCTGATTTGCCGAGAAATGCAATTTTGGGGTTGACTTCAGCTCTTTACTGAGTTGGCACTGGGAGCTCTTCTTCCTCTAAAGGGCAGCTCTGTTTCGTTCCTACATTTCCAGAGCTCAATATTCCCCTTCTTCCATTTCCCAGCCACATTTTATAGCCTCCAAACCTTTCTGAAAAAGGGGACAGAATGATCAGGAGCACCAAACCAAAACGAAGGGATTGGTCATGCTTTGGGGTTGACCTGAACTTAAAGGATTATTTGGGGTTTTCTTTTGCCGAGCGGAAAAATAAATCCGGAGCTTTTCACTCCGAGTGCAAACATAACCTTCCCTCACCCCTGGAACGAGCCAGGGAATCTCATGGTGGGCTTGGCCTGGTTGGAAGTGCAGAGCCAATCTCCACATCCCGGGTGCTTTCTCAGCTTTCTCATCAGGAGGAGGAATTAGGACTTAATTAATGCTTTGATCTCGGGAAGTGGCGCTTCCCGGATCCTCGTTCCCGGTGCCTGCTCCCAGAGCATCCCCTGTCCTTGTCCATGGTCACTTTGTCCTGGAGTGGCTGAATTCTGAATGCCAGAAGGGCAGATTCAGACAGCAATTAACGGGGTAATTAACTTAATTAGCACACTGAGTTAAAGGTCAGGATGTGCTTTTAGGAACTCGTTGCACTTCAGGGCAGCACTTTGAGCTCTGGGAACGTGGCCATAAAATTCACCCCTTTTCCAACAAGGTGTTCCCGAGGGTTGGAGAGGATCCCTGCTGGGGCTTGGCCAGAGGGGTTGGATGTTCCTGCTCCACAATATTGATCCTGGCTGTGCTGGTCTGGAACTGGAAGAGTTATGGGATAGAATTGTGGATGCTAAAACATTAAAAGCAGAGAAATTCTTCAGCTTTTTCTCAATATTCTGTGAGAACATTGCTTTCACACACACAGACTAGATGAAAACAGCGAAGATGGTTTTGTAAACTCTCTTTATAAACTAGTTTATTTAAACTATCTGTTTATTTAAAATATATTATTTTTTTTTAACTTTATTTTTAACTTTATTTTTATATTATTTATTTTTAATATACTATTTATTTTAAACTAGTTTATTTTAAACTATCTGTGCACCTGAGTTCTGTTTTTGCAGAATTGTTACGGTACACATTGAAAAAATATTTTGAAGTAGGTGTTGTGAGCTTTGGCCAATAGGACAAGGGGTGGCTGTTCAAAGAACCAATGGTTTTCCTGTCATCTTTGCAAACCAAGTAATAAAAGCGGTCTTTAATTAATTAATAAACTCTCGCTCGCTCGCTCGATTCACCCCGGACCTGGAATCTGAGTCGTGTCGTTTCTCGCCCTTCGCGGTACAACAACGACACAGAATCACGGATGGGTTGGGCTGGGAGGGATCCCAAACCTCATCCTGTTCCCTGGGCAGGGACACCTTCCACGGAGCAGGCTGCTCCACGGGAACATTCCATGGAGTGAATTGGTCTGCAACAGGCTGGAATCCAGGGCTGGCTTTATCCCAAAGCCTGGAACGTGCAGTGCAGGGTGCGGTGGGACACTGGGACACCCGGCTCCGCCGTTCCCGCCTGGCTGGGAGCAATCCCAGCTGATGGTGCTCGAGGAGCCACCGAGGGTCCCTCCACCTGCTGTCACCCAGGGGCTCGGTGCTGCTGTGGGATCAGCGCTCTGACAAGGAAGAGGAATGAAGGATTGCTGCGCTGCTGTCAGCACCTCCGGATCCAGTGGAATGCGGGAACGCTCATCCCTGGCCGGGCGGGAGCTGGAGCTGAGCGCGGAGCTCGGGGTGTCACAGCCCGGGAGCTCCAGCAGGGCTGTGCTGACAAGTGATGGCTCTGTTGGAGGTGCTGACGGATTCCGGGGGAGCTCCCGGGGCCAGGTTCCGCTCCTGGATGGATGGAAAACCAGGACACTCCCATCATCTCCTCCATCTTCCAGCTCTTTCCCTGCTGCTTTTCATTTTCCTGCCATCTCTCCTCATTTAGAGACTCCCTTTTGGGAGATGTCTTTCTTCCATCTTCCTCCTGCTCATCCCTCATGTTGCCTCCTCCTCGCTTCTCCAGCCTGTGCCGTCGGAAGCAGCTTGTCCATGATTTTCCGTGTTTATTATGACATATCCGTTATCCTCGGGGCCGATTTTTCTGCGGATCTCCCAAATTCCTGCTGCAGTGGCATCTCCCAGCTTTGCCCGTTGTTCTGTGGAGCTGGGGAGCCCGAGGGAAGCTGGGGAATGTGGCACAGGGGAGATTTCTGTGGGACAACCTTGGAGCTTCCCGGCCTCCTGCCTCTTCTCAAATCCATGCAAAGCAAGATAAATATTCCCTGTCCTGCCATGAGATGGACTGGAAAGGGACAAACCTCCCTTAAACTGAAAGACAAAACCGTTCCTGGGTTTGCTCAAGTTCCCCCCACGTGCAGGAAATAAATGTTCAAATTATTCCTGAGGGCGACTCCCTCATGTGACACCCAAGAGCTTCAGGTGGCTTTAACAGCAGGAAGCTGCATCAGGGGAGGGTTAGGTTGGATTTTAGGAAAAGTTCTTCATCCAGAGGGTGGAACAGGCTCCCCAGGGAATGCTCACAGCTCCAGGAGCATTTGGGATGCGCGGGGTGGGACTGTTGGGTGTCTGTGCAGGGCCAGGAGCTGGATTTGGATGATCCCTGTGGATCCAACTCACTTAACTGCATTTATTTCTGCATTTAGGAGCAAAAATGCTCCTAAAAGCACCTGTGGGTGATCCTCCCGTTCCCGTGGATCTCCACCTCCCTCAGGGAATCAGGGATGCGCACACTGCAGCCCTGCAGTCGGGATGTGCCTCTGTGGATGCTCCCTCTCACCCCCCGGCCCCGGCTGGCTGTGGCAGGGAGGCTCTGCAGACATCCAGCCCTTCCCAGGTTCCCCTTTCAGGTCAGCTTTGCCTCCCCTCGGAGGGAGTGAAAACAAACAGATGTTCCCAGAGAGCTGGGCTGACCTGGAAACCATCAATTAGGGAGTGAGGGAAGGAGGAGAGCGCAGGGTTTGGATTTCCTTTGAGGAGAGCTATTTTTAGGCTCAGGACAAGTTAACAGCAACCTGCTGCTGCGGGGAAAATGAGGAATAATGGTTTCCTTTCGGAGAGGGAGGGTTCCTGGAGTGCCGTGATTCCTGGGATGAGTTTAAGTGAAGTTTAGATATCTTATAATTTGGGGGGAAAAAAGTGTGGATGTGTGTCCCTAGTCTTGGTCCGGAAGAATTGTAGGATCATGGAATGGTTTGGGTTGGAAGGAAACTCAAAGCTGCTCTCACTCTGCCCCCTGCCATGGGCAGGGACACCTTCCACCATCCCAGGGTGCTCCAAGCCCTGTCCAACCTGGAACAGTTCCAGGGATGGGGCAGCCACAGCTGCTCTGTGCCAGGGCCTCAGCACCCTCCTGGTAACAAACCTGCTTCGGATCCTAATCCAGTCACGGGTTTATTTTGGTGGGACTGGATCTTCCCGCCAGCTAAACCAAGCTTATGTTTGGACTCTGGCTTGGCTACGTTTTCTGGTGACAGCCTGGCAGATTCCCAGAGCTGTGCCACGCCTCTGCCGCCCTGCAGAGCAGGGAACGAGCGCTGATCCCGGTGTTCCTTCCCCACAGCTGCGTTCCCAAAGCTCGGCCGGGGTGGGAAGCTCGTGGGCTTGTGAGAAATGACCCCAGCACGGTTTGTCCTGTCCTGCTCAGCCCGGGCAGGCCGAAAGGCCACACGAGCTGCTTTAGCTGCATCCTGAGCTGCCGAGCACCTGGGCCCAGTTCCTAGAAACCTTATAGCCGTGGAAGCTGCGCATGGAAGTGCTGGGGCTGGAAGGGCAGGGCTGGAGCGGCCCTCGGGAATGCGTGGGAGTCCTGGTGTCGTGTTCAGCCGTGGAAGCTCCCCAGCTCCATCCTCGGGGAGGGATCTGTGCTGTCCTGGAGCACTGGCCAAAGAGCAGTGAGATGAGAGCAGCACAAAGCCAGGAATGCGGAGCAGGCTGTGGGCTGTGGCACTGGGAACAGCGGGAATGGCGATCCCCGGATATCCACGGCTTGGGCATGGCTTGGCACTGCCCTCTTGGTGTTATCTGTGCTGCCCAGGGAGCTCTTCCAGCCCGAGGATCCGGGGAATCGTGTGGCAGCACTGAGGATATGCAGGCAGGTGTTAAAGCCTGGCTCCGTGTGCTCACAGATGTTTTCCAGCACGAGCACAGAGCCGGGGCCTGGGGTAGGTTCCCGTCCTTTGTGAGGTATTTCTGTGGGAGATTTTTCTCCTCTCTCCACTTTCTGGGGATGCAATTGCCGCAGTTCCTCTGCCACGCTGTGGGGGGAGCAGTGCAGGTCACAATTTACTGTCACCTTGCCCCTGAGTAGCCCTTGAGTAACTCGATGTCCCCACCGGGACGGAGCCCCGCGTGCTGCGGTTTCCTGGAGAACAGAAGGACTTCAATGAATGTATTTAACTTCTCTTAAGCACCACATTCCTGCCTCCTCTGGAAATCAATCATCCCTCTGTCAGAGCCTCCCCGCTCCCCCAGCCCAGGCCTGCAAGCCTGGAGTTCCATGGAATTCAGTGACATTTCTGCTGCTCCCAGCGCGTTCACGGGAGCAAGACTTGACTTGCTGCTCTGGGAAGGGGATGATGGACGGGGCTTGTTTTTGTGCTGTCATGGAAGTGCTGTGGGTTCACCCAGATTTAATCCTCGCACGGACAAAGAATTCCCTTCTGCAGCTTAATCCTGGCAGGAGGAGAGGGGCTCTCCCCTCTGTTGTAGGGCAGGAGTTGGGAGATGTTTTCCCTTGGAAAGGCTCCTGTTCGTGTGTGTGTGTGTGTGTTGCATTAAAAGGGGTTTGATCCTATAAACGTCCCACTTATAATGCTGCCATAATCCTGTCCCTGGATCATCGTAATTCCTGGATCACCATTCCTGCTGTGCTGGTTTGGGATGGGGAGGCAGCTGAGCCCAGGCTGGACCGGTGAGCGCCTGTGGGGGTGGGACAGGATGGTCTCAGGTGCTTCTTGTGCAGCCAAGAAAAGCATCAGGGAGGATGGGATTGCAGAGCCCAGGGGGAGAGGGAGTGTGTCGTCCAAAACATCCTTAAAATTGTAGGATCATGGAACAGTTTGGGTTGGAAGGGACCCTAAACTCATCTCATTCCTGCCCTGCCGTGGGGACACCTTCCACTATCCCAGGTCACCCCTGGCTTTGGACACTTCCAGGGATCCAGGGGCAGCCACAGCTTCTCTGAGCACTCTGTGCCGGTGTTTTACCAACCTCATAACAAATCTGCACCTGCTTCAGATCCCAATGCTGTTGTGGGATTATTTCTGTAGGATTGAACTTTCTCCCAGCTAAGACAAATTTCTTTTGGGGCTTGGGGTTGCTTATAACTCTTGGGAGCAACCTGGCAGATGTCCAGACACCCTCTGCAGGTGAAATACCTGCAGCAGAGCTTAGATCTTGTGTCCAAGTCATTTCCATCGCTGCAGCATGGATTTGTTGGGAGAGGCATGGAATTTTTTGTGTCATCGCTTGCGAGTGAGGAAAATTCACAGCATAATCACATCTGCTGAGCACGGATTGTGTTATTCTGGAGGTTCTCTCTTTTTTAATAAAAAATGGGTTGGCTGAATAATGTGAACAATTTTCTATAGGACTGAATTGCAGGGATGTTTGTTTAACCTACAGCAAGAGACCCCAAATCTGTGGGGTTTCATTTGGATGCATGTTTTACATAGGTGAGATGACAAGGTTATTAAAAATGAAGCCGTTGTTGATGGAAAGCACGAACAGGCATCAGCAGTGAAGCCTCTGAGGGGGCTTTTCCTTCCCCTCAGCAGAACCCTCCACCCCTGGAGCCAAAAGCTCCAGAATCATGGAATGGTTTGGCTGGGAAGGGACCTTCAAGATATCCAGTTCCACTATCCCAGAGTGCTCCAAGCCCCGTCCAACCTGGTCTTGGACGCTTCCAGGGGCAGCCACAGCTTCTCTGGGCACCCTGTGCCAGGGCCTCGCCACCTTTATCCTTAGGGAAAAGACAAGGACTGGATGGATCAGTGACTCTTTTCCTCGGGGTTTTGGTTGCTTTGTGGGATGAACCAGACCGAATTTCCTACAAACACGGGGTTGTCCATGTGGGACTGGACGTGGGGCTGAGCCCCAGCAGCAGCTCCAGGCAGGAGCAGTTTTCGGGGACAGCCCCAGCTCTGGAAGCGTTTGGCACAAAGGACAGGTGGAGAGGTGACGTGCAGGACCAGAGGGAGGATCCTGGGGGGTTGATTTATGTTCACCTTTAATCAAACTGCTCAGAGCTCTCTGAGGTGCCGTATTTTGGAGCCGTGTCCGTCATCCTGTAAATCAATCAAATCCCATCAGCTTTGCCTCAGAGCGAGACCCAGCTGCAGCTGAGCGGGAGCACGAGCAGGGCGGTGCTGCAGCTCTGCATCGCCTTCCTTCGGTCACATCTCCTTCCTTTTCCTCACCTTGGTGGGGAAAACAAGGAATCACTCAGCGAAGGGACGTGGGATGTAATTCCTGTGGCTCTGTGGGGTGACCCTGGTCAGGTTTTATCCTTTCCCTGTTTCTCACCACCCTCTGTCCTGTTAATTCGGAGGAAAATCCGTGCTCATGCTGGAGGAATGCTCCTGGAGCAGGTTCTGGAGTGGGTTTTTGGGGTATGATGCACTTGTGGTTCTTCCCGCCTTGGTGCTGATGGAGATTCCCAGCGCCTCGGAAAACTGGCTCCGTAGTGCAGACCTTTAAAGGAATTTGGAATACGTGGGATGAGGCAATGAGGGCTGGGAGAGGGAGGTGCTGCTGGAGAGCCCCAGCCAGCAGCACTGAGGATGTGCTGGAGGACACAGGGAATGAGCCAGGAACACGTCCAAGTGCACATCCCAAAGTTCAGCTGCTCCTGGCCCTCAGAAGAAAGTGGGAACACCAGGGCTTGCCCTTCCCAAGGTGTGTTATTTGTGCTTCCAGAGAATAAAGGAAAGAGAAATAAATCAAGGGCCCGGATTTCAGTTTTACTGGGATAAAAGCAGAATGTGGCATCGTCCTGTTAATTAATAATTAATAATCTCCTTTAATTAATGATTAATATTCTCCTTTCTACCTTCTTTGGAGGCAAAGGTTTGGTTTGAAGCATCTCTGTTGCGTGTGTGAGAGAAATCTTAGGAGCAGCCCAAGCATTCCTGCAAATCTGAGGGGATTCCTGATTGCTTCCCATCCCAACAGCAGAACCACTTGGAAAAATGCCCTGTGGCCCCCTGCCCTCTCCGAAGGGCTGTGTGATGACATGTGCTGAGGCTCATCCCAGAATCCCAAATAATCCTGCTTTGTGTCACTTGGAAGCCATTCCCCCTCATCTGTCACTACCTGCCTGTGCAAAAAGTCACTTTCCCTCTCTTTTCCAATTCCTCTTTAAGAGCTGGAAGGGGCTCCAAGGTCTCCTGGAGCTTTCCCTTCTCCAGGCTGAGCATCTCCGTGCTCTCCTCTGGACCTGCTCCAACAACTCCTTGTCCTTCTCGTGCTCAGCACCCCAGACCTGGACTCAGGATTCATTTTTGTGCTCGTTTTTCCAACGAGGCGACGTTTCCACGGCACAGATCCCAATGTGGTCCTGACTGGAAAAAAAACCTGTGGAAAATTCAGGCCTCCTCCTGTTGGAATTGCCACTGAGCCGATGAGTCTGTGCCACCAAACCGGGACCGTGGCTCCGATGTGGCACCACAGCTGGTGGTGACAGCTCTGCCCCTCATTCCAAAGCCCCCTCGGAGCAGGAGGAGGAGCGGATCCTCCTTCCAGATCCAGTGGAGGGGATCCTCCTTCCATTCCTGGAGGAAAAACGGGGAGATGGGAGGGAAACCAGCAGCTCCCCACCCCTGCTTGCCCAAACTCCCTGGTTGTCCCTTCTGGGTTTTTTATCCGTAGTTCAGGAACTCTTTTGTACTCCTGGAATATCTGAGAGCTCGTGGAGCCCCCGAGTTCCTGGGTGTTACCAATTGGCCGCTCGTTCCGAGTTCTCCTGGGATTTTTGCCGTAAATTACGAGGAAGGGAATCCTGCTGACAGTGGGCCGGGGCTGTCCCGGCAGCTTTGCGTGCGGAGCAGCTTGTCCGGAGGCCTTGGCTGCTGCCAGGGAATCCAGAGGCTTCCCTGGGGCCGCGGGATTTGCACAGCTCCCTCCCCCCCCACCATGGCTGGCTTGGGAAGAGGAGGAGGGAAGAGAAATCCGTGAGGAGCAAGGCTTGTCCCACCCCGTGTCCCTAATCCTGGGTGGTGTTGGGGGCAGGATGTGCCGGAGCGCTGCGTCCCAGCCAGGCCACGTAGCACCTCCAGACATCCCTGGAATGCTCGTCCCTGGAAACAGTTGGACGGGGCTCTGAGTGAAGATGTCCCTGCTTATTTCAGGGCCTGGGAAGTTTCCTTTCCAACCCAAATTATTCCGTGATCCACACCTGATGGGGATCCCACGGTTTGTACCCAAAGCGCTGCTGGGAGGGAAACTCGGAGCCCGATATCCTCATGGATTTGGGAGCGCAGCTGGGCTGAGCGGTGCTCACGGAGCTCCGGGCCGCTGATCCTATGAACCAGCTGCTGCTGGGCTCTGCCAGGGCTGGACTCACATCTGGACACCTGATCCAGGCTTTTCCTCCTCATCCCAGCATCCGGCGGTGGGTGGGGTCAGTGGAGCAGCCAGAGGAGTGGGAAGTTCTCCCAGGGAACTGAGACAACACCAGCTTTGCTCTGGAGGTAACACCTTGTGCTGAGGTTAATGGGAAACATTTGTGGGAATGCTCAGGGAAAAGAGGTGTTTTTAACAGAATTCCAGCTTGGTGCTGCCGCTTCCGTCAGGTTTGTCAGGATCCCTTTAATTCCCAGAGCAGTTTGGTGATGGCACAAGTAGGGGACTGGAGCTAAAAAAAACTGATTTGCCCGAGGAAAAACTTTAATTTTCTCCTGGAGAGACCAAAATGCAACAGAGAAATCTGTTCCCAAATCGCTGATATCTTCTGGGCTAAGGGATCATTTAAAGGAATTAATTAAATCCTAATTTGTCATCCAAGCACAGCAGTGACGTTTGTCGGGGCTTTGATCAGCTCCCACACCTGACTGGCGTGCAGCAGCTCCATTCCCAAACTTCCACAGCTGTCTGCTGGAGCTCGGAAACAGTGCCAAGAGGTTGGAAGGTGCTGCCAGGAAAAACTCAAGTTGACAAATGGGAATTACCCTTCCTGGGATGGCTGGGAGTGTTTTTAGGAAATCCAAATCTCTTGCTGGTCTCTAGCAAGTCGTTTGTATTCCAGGCAGGATCAGGCAGCCACCTCCCATTTCGGTTTGTTTGATTTTTGTTCGTTTGATTTTAGCGGAGCAGCCTCGGCTCCGTGTTTTCCTTGAGCAGGTGAGTCGGGAATCGTGTCCGTATCCCGAGGTGGGAGCTGCAGCTGGAGCTCAGGGGAGGTGGGAAGGAGGAAATCGCTGCTCTCCCTCCCGTGTGGGATGACACTTAATTCCTGCTCCTTCATTTCTCCCGCCCTCCCAGCCTGGAATTCCTCCCTTCCCATCTCCCTGGAAGCGTGGCAGGTCCTTGGAAGTGCTCTGAGGTTTTGATTGGAGTGTCACCTCTCAGTGTCACCTCCGTGGCTCCCCATGGAGAGAAAAGCCCCTCGTGGTTTTCAGGGAAGCCCTGGAGGGTTGTGTTTGGTCCAGGGAGCGTGGAGCGGTGAGGAGATGGCTTCTCCATCTTTTCCATCCCCATCCTCAAATCACTCACCCAGGCCGTGACTTCTCCCTGCTTTACTTTTGGGTCCCCGTTCCCTTGGGATGAGCCTGGCACTGGCTCTCCACATCTGCTGCTGCCAAGAGGAACCACTGGGAGTTCATTCCTGCAGGGATGGTTTGGGAAGTGACCATCTCTGGGAGTAAAGCACCCGTAAATTGTATTTTTCCCTTTTCTCTGTCGCCATCATCCCTGTGCATCCCTGGGTTTCCCTGGTATCCTTGGGTATCCCTGGGTTTTCCTGGGTATCCCTGTACATCCCTGGGTATCCCTGGGTATCTCTGGGTATCTCTGGGTATCCCTGGATATCCCTGGGTATCCCTGTACATCCCTGGGTATCCCTGCGTGTCTTCATGGATGGAAATCCCCCCTGTTGGGTGCCCTGCAAAGCAGCGGTGATGCCATAATTTGTGTTGGAATGGTTGTGGAAAATTGTTGTGGAGAAGGAATCTAATCCCCTGGGAGCAGGCAGGGATGAGGTGGGGCTTGGCAGGGATGAGAGCCGGTGGTCCCCAGCAATTTTCCTCCTTTTCCTCTTCCCTGGAATGCCCCAGATCCCTGGAGCGGGATCTGGAATGCCCCAGATCCCTGGATCTGGGTCTGAAATGCCTCAGATCCCCGGAGCTGGGTCTGGAATACCGGTGTGCTCCTCCTGCAAGTGCAAGACCCTGATTTTTGATACATTTTTGTGCACAGACATTTTTTTAAAAAAGTCTTTTTTCACTCCATCGAGCACAAGAGCCAAGGAAAGGAAAAGTTCAAGGAAAAGAGCACTCGGCAGCGTGGGCCGGAGCCCAGGCCGCTGTCAGCCCTCCTCCCTGCCAGAAGGATTTGGAGATCTCTGCAGAAGAAAAGGATCTTTTAATTCGCCATCGATATCTGCAGAGCGCAGGACGTGGAATTCCAATGCCGGCTGCGGATGGAGTTCCTGAAACAACAGAAATGTGGGAAGAGGGCTCCTAAACTTCCCACGGAGCCTCGGTGAGGGCTGGGTGTGCACTTCAGCAGAGCAGCAGTAGCTGCAGGGAGGATGGAATTTGTCTCTGTGGCGTTCTCTGCTCCTGGAACTGGGGATGGAGAGGCCCAGACGGCCAAGGATGAGCGTGCTCCTCTCCCTGTGAATTTTGGAGGATATGCTACTGGAAGTGTGGAAAACGGCTTTGACTGGAGCTGGAATTCCTCACAGAGCTGCTCAGGGCCCTGTCTGGAATTAGGGAAGTTGTGGGTTTTTTCTTTTGTTGAAGAATTAACTCAGAGTCTGAGGATTTTTCCCTTTCCCTCAGCCCTGGTGTAGCTGGAGTCTCCAATGCTTTCCCTGGTGATATTCCCTGACTTCTCCTGCCTCACTCCTGGTGCTCCAGGTCTCTGCCCCGGTTCTGTGCATGTTTCAGAACCATAAAGATGATGGATCCCTGTTTTTAGTAAGCTGTTGAATTATTTATGGATCTGCTGGGATGCGGGAGCTGCCAGCTACCGGCACGCAGCCAGCAGGGAACGGAGCCAGACTGGGAAAGGGAAAAGCTTCCACACTCGGAGCTGAACTTGGGGAACGTCGGGACTGTGATCCTCGGGTGAACATCCTCCAGGAGGTCTGGAGCATCCCTCAGGAGCAGCATCCCACTCCGGAGCCGTGGAAATGCCAGCGGTGGGAAGGACTGGCCTCGCAGCGCGGCGAAATTCCATGCTCTGTGCAATAGGATGGATTTAGTTCCTGACCTTTTAAAATCCCGGGAAAAGGCTCATTGTCTGGGCTGAAGCGTTTCCCAGCTGTTCCCTGTCTGGGGGGTGCCACGGCTGAGGTTTCCGAGAAGGAGCCGAGACTTCCAATGTCAGGGTGACACGCAGGGAGCACGCCCGGGGCTCCAGGACAGCTGGGATGTGGGATTTGGGGCAGGAAGAGGAGCAGGAGGGCTGGGAAAGCCACATGTGGATGTGGGAGGTCTGTGCCGAGGAGTGGGGAGCATGGATGGGATCCAGGCTGGAGGAGAAGGGGGATGAGGGATCTGGAGCACGTTGCTCTGGCAGGGCAACATGGGACACCTGGCAGGGCAGCTGCTCCTCCTCATCCTCCATCTCCCCACAGGATCAGCTCTTTGGGATCACTGTCCCCACGAGATCAGCCCTTTGGAATCAGCTCTTTGGGATCCCTCTCCCCACAGGATCAGCTCTTTGGGATCAGCTGTTTGGGATCCCTCTCCCCACAGGATCAGCCCTTTGGGATCCCTCTCTCCACAAGATCAGCCCTTTGGGATCACTCATGGCAGGCACACCACTCACTGTTGGTTGGTTTTGTGGGAGATCTTGAAAATCTTTCTGGAGAGCAGCTCTGTTCAGCTCCCAGGTGGAGGTGGGAAGATGTTTTGGAATGTGCTCCCAGACCTGTTCTGAGGGATGGTGTCGGATGGGGGTTGAGGGGGTTGGAATCTCCTGCCTGCTCCAGGCTTTGCAGTGAATCCATGACCATCCACGGATTTTGGGGCTGGAGCAAACCTGGGTGAAATGAGAATAGGCAGGGACAGACTTGGGTGGAATCCACCTCAAAGGCACGAAAGGTGGGCACAGGTGGGGCTTGCAAAGGTGATTTACCAGCAGAACCTGGAGCCAGGAGCCCATGGACACAGGGAATAGCCTTGGAAAGGAGTCTGGGAATGGGAGCCGTAGGTAGGGCTGCATTCCGGATGCATTACAGGGATAAAAGTGCATTTTTGAGCTGAGCTCAGCCCCTGCCAAGGGACACGGGGCCAGTTCCAGATTCCTGCCCTGAACCTCTAAACAGCCCCACATTGTTGGGCCCGTGAGTCACCCTTGTGTCAACAGCAGCACAAGCCAAGCACGTTATTCCTTCGGAGGGAAACGGCTGGAAAAGACAATTCCTGCTTTTTCAACTTCCCATTTCACCTCCAGGTTCGGCGTCCAGGAGCCAGCGGTGCCTTTGCTGGGCGGCAGAACCGCGGGGTTGTGTGAGGGAAAGGGAACCACACCAGCCCTGGGATGGAGACAAATCTGCCTTCCTAAAATATCCTCTGATGTCACCGCTCCTGGGTGGGGATGCTTGGAAGAGGGAGAGGACAGACTGGGACTTCTGCTGGGAAAAAAATAAACAGAGAGGAGAAGTCTCCCATTGATTGGGTCTCCCGAGGAATTAGGCTGGAATTTGCTTCACATCCCTGCATATTTTTCTCCTTACCTCTCCCGAGGTTGAGGGAGGAATTTTAAGCCTCCCAAAAACTCAGCCCTATTTTTTTTTTTTTTTTTTGAGGAGCACAAGGAAGAACCAGACTGAGGGTGGGAATCCCAACGGGCAGAGGTTTATTGGAAACTCTGGGCAGCTTTGAAGGCTGGGGAGAGGTTTTGAAATTAAAATAAATAAACCCCAGAGCTGGTTGGGGGCTGGCAGGGCAGGAAAACCTTGGACATGATCCACCTGGAAAACATGGCTTGATCCACCCCTGCAACAGGACTGAGGGCAATAATCATGGAATGGTTTGGGTTGGAAGGGGCCTGGAAGCTCATCCAGTTCTATCCGTGGGCAGGGACGCTTTCCACTATCCCAGGTTGCTCCAACCTGGTCTTGGATGCTTCCAGGGATGGGGCAGCCACTTCTTCTTCTCTTCCCTCCCAGGGAAGAATTCCTTCCCAGTATCCCATCTCACCCTCTGGCACTGGGAAGCCACTCCCCCTTGTCCTGGCACTCTGTGTTCTTGTCACCCTCTCTGGCTCTCTTGGAGAGAGGCACTGGAAGAGGCTCCAAGGTCTCCCTGGAACCTCCAGGCTGGACAATCGGTTCATCCCTGCTCCGTGCACAAGCCTCATCCTGCTCTAATGTTTGCTTGGGAAAAGTGGGTGTTTCCCTGCACTTCCAGTGAGGAACTCCGAGCTCCTTCCCCCATGGACTCACCTTGGACAAATGCTCCCGACTCCAGCTTCCCACCCATGTCCCTGCTGTGGAGCAAGCACAGCGCTTGGCCTATGGAATACATGGAAAAACCCTTCCCACGGGGCTGGAGCTGCCTGTGGAGGCTCAGGGTTCGGGGATGTGTTGGATTGGAGCTTCCTCCTGCTTCTTTTGGAAGCAAAGCTCTCCATGTGTTCAAGGGAGGGTGCTGGGATGAGCTGGAATCAGGATGTGGATCATTCCAGGATGTGGATTATGCCCGGCTGGGGGTTGGGAAGCAGGTTTAGTGTGACACCTCCAGCATTCCAACCTCATGGAGCACATCCCTGCTCCTGGTCCAGCATCGCCCTGGCCAAGCGCTCCTGCCCCGGGTGTTGCTGTGCTCCGTGGGGACATCCATGGAGCAAATCCCACTGTTCCTGCTGGGAAGCATCACAAGATGGTGCTGGAAGAGCTGACAGCTGCTTCCTCATCCAAGGGTGGCCTCACAAAACCGGGATGAGCACAGCACCGGTTCCTTCGGCAGCATCTGAAGGAATGGGGAATGTTCTCCTGAAGGATGCGAGCTCAGGGCTCCAACACAAACGGGAAAGAAAACAGGGAGAGTGTTTGAGGAAAGCTGGAATGGCTCTGGGATTCAGGCTGGTGGCGTCTGGATGGGAGAGAATCCACGCCAAGGGCGGACGGGGAGGGTGAAGCCTTGGTGGCATTAGGAAATTCCATAAAAAATTCGTATTTTCTCCTGACCTTTCGGTTTCTGGAAATGCAGACACAATAAACAAACGTAGAAGGGAGGAGCTGGCGCTGGAATATGAGGCTGGAGCAGAGTGGAAAGTGGAAAGCAAACAAGGAAGCAATTAAGGGCACAATGAAGGGAATTAAGCACCGTGCACTTCATTCCGGAGTTATTTATACTCCGAGGCAGAACTAAAAATAAACATAGGATTTCCACAAGGAAAACAAGCTCAATTCCCTCTTTTAAACAACTTTATGGAGCTGTGATGGTTATAGATGGAGAAATTCCTTGGATCTCCTTCTCCATGTCCTGGTTTTTGCCTACAGCATGGATTTTACAGCTGGAGGCTGGGATTGCAGAGCTCTGGGAAGGCTCTGCTGAGGCTCCTGCAGCATTCCGGAGCAGGGCAGTCACTGCTTTCCAAGTGGAATCTCCAGTCTGGAGCTTCTGGATACCACCAGGCTCCGAAGATGAAATAATCATCCTTGTGATCCTTGGCTTGGAGCCAGGACAGCAGCAGGATCGACCCAGACCTCGGGGAGGAGGTTCCAGGGTAGCAGCTCCCGGTGGGGTTTGGACCCCCTGGGATGGTGGAGGGGATCTGGGAAGAGCAGAGTTTTCTCTGGGATACCTGCAGGTGTGGGGCCTGAGCCCCCTCAGGGATCTCCTCCAGGGCTTCAATGCTCGTCGTGGGTTTGCTGAATTGGGATTTTGCGGGGGGAGGTGGGATTTGGAGGTGGTGAGTACCCACAATGACTTCACCCCAAATTTGGGCTTTTGGAGTGCATGGAGATGTGTGAGGAGATCCAGGTGGATTTACCTCCTTGTGGAAATTGTCCTGGATGGGATGACATTGATCCTTCCACTGTGCGATTCCTTCTCACGGGCACAAGCCAGAATCCCTCTGAGCAGGCAGGAATCCTGGAATGGTTTGGGTTGGAAGGGACCTTCAAAGGTCACCTTGTCCAACCCCTTTTGATGAGCAGGGACACCTTCCCGAGGATCCGGCAGCATTCCCATCTCCCTGTAAACACCAGGGTGTGCTCCCGCTTGGAAACCTTTCCAAATCCTGGTTTCCCAACCTCTGGGGTCACACAAAGGTGGCTCAAGGTGCTTTTCCTGTTCCTTGCCCAGCTTTGGCTGCCTGTAGGCACTGCCTGTATCCGTGCTGGGATGGGGACTGTCACCGTAATCTTGGATCATTTATGGATCCAGCTTCAGCTGTTGAACCCTTCTTTTGGGAGTGAGTAGAATTCCCTCCTCCTGGCATGAAGGGCTGGCACTTTGGATAATTCCCTTTTGATGTCCAGGAGCACGGAGAGCTTGGAATCTCCTCCCTAATGAGCTGCCGCGTTCTCCAGGGGAAAGTGGGGTGACAACTCCTTTGGAAACTTATTCCTTCTGCACCAGGATTGCCCTGGGTCCTTTTGGATCATCCGAAATCCGTGTTGCCTGGGGGAATCGTTAATTTGCCTAAAGCTTGGGAGATGTTATGGAAGGGCTCATTGGGCTAGACATTGTTATTAATTCTCTGAAATTTCGATTGTTGTTGTTTTGTCTGAGGGCAGGACTGTGATTCCCAGTGATCCCAGGAGGAGCGCAGTTAATGGGGTTGTGGTTGGACCCATAAACACTGGATGTACTCAGGGACATATGGGGAAAGGGGAGGGAGGGGGATTTGCCTCATTTGCCAATCAGTGAAACGTCTCCGTGGATATTTCTGGAATGTTTATGCTTTTCCTCTTCGGAGTTTAGACGAAGGATGGGAAACATCCCAGGCCGGTTGCTTTGGAGCTTTTAGAAGGGAGTGGAAATGAGGGGGGATAAAAGGATCAAGTGTGTCGAGTGCTACTTGTTCTAAATCCTTCACTCCTTGAGTACCCAGGCACTTCAGTCTCTTATTAATTAATTAATGTATTTATTTATTCATTTATTTATTTATTACCTTCCCGCTGCTTTTCTCAGGCTGCCACTTTAAGGACAGAGATGTCCCAAGGAAAGAAAAAAAATAATCTCTTGCTTGGCAAGTTAAGGGAGGTGGGATCCTAAATCCCAGGCCAGCTTCTTATCCCTCTGGACCAATTCAGCTCCTGGGAACTTTTCCTGGGGTTCCCCTGGCTATGGGATATCCAAAACACGTCTTGTGCCTCTCTCCTACTTGAAGGTTTTGGTGTGGGGTTCCTTGAGCTTGAGATTCCCTTGTTCCAGGAAGGTGGGATCCTTCCTAGGGATGGACCAGGAGCTGTCCTTTGATCCACAGCCTGCAGCACTGACCAGTGGAGGTGATTCCCAGTGTCCCTGTCCCGTGGCTGCTCCCTGCCACCAGCACAGACCCGTCCGGACTCACTCAGTTCTCCCTCCTTGAAACCCCTCTGGATTTCCACCCAAATGTGTTTTGGTTTCTCTCCTCTCCTGCGCTGTTGGATTGTCTCGCTTGGGCTGTGAAAACTCCAAATTATCTCCAGCTAAGGAATCTAATGGAAGGAATTCTTCCCTGGGATGGTGGGGAGGTACAGAGTGTCCAGAGCAGCTGTGGCTGCCCCTGGATCCCTGGAATATCCAAGGCCAGGCTGGACGAGGCTTGGAGCGGCCTGGGATAGTGGAAGGTGTCAGGGTTGGAACTGGATGATCTTTAAGGCCCTTCCAACCCAAACCAGTCTGGAATTCCACAAAACCAATCATAGCTAAAAAGCCCCTGAGGTGCTGAGGAGCTCTGGGAGCTGTGCAGGCCCTGGGCAATGGGAAAACGACCCCGTTTTCCTTGGATTTCCTTTGGTGTTGTCCCAAACGTGCAATCACTGAGAGTTTTCAGGAATGTGACATTGCCTGTGGAGCTGATTCCTTGCTTAGACCGTGGTGCTGATGCACAGGGATGTGGAACAGGTTTTATTCCTCTCCTCTGGAGTTTGCTGTTGCATCTTTCCTCAGCTGTGATCTTTTCCTTTGGGTCTTTCCCTCAGTCCTTCCCTCGCCAGCCACATCCCTGCCCTCCGCTCCTCGTGTTTTAAGGCTGGAAAAGCTCAAAGAGGTGATTTATTGTCCTGTATCATCTCCTTACCTCCCACTTGGAAGTGATTTTTCCACTTGTTGTCCTTGAGCTGTTGCACAACCCCCCTGGCAAAGCCACGGCGCTGGGCAGGGATGAGGGATGTGCTTAGAATTCCTGCTGGGAGCAGCCTCTGGAGCCTCCTGAGGACCGGAATGGGTATTGTGGAAAAAGAGGTGGAAAGGGGGCTGGGTTAGGGTTGATTTTTCTGTACCATGAGGGTTTTGGGGGTTGCTGACACCGTGTCCCCCTATAAAATGTGTCTTTTGGGGACAGAGGAGGGAAATCCATCGGGAATGAGGCACCACTTGTGGGGGGAATGCCATCCCAGCCAAGCCAAGCCTGAGCCTGAGCCCATTTTCCACAATTCCCTTGTGAGCTGGCGTCACAGTCACCAACTGGGCCTGTCAGGAATGATTTACAAACCCAACCCAAACACTGGCAGGATCCAAAATTGCCACGGGAACCACGGGAAAAGGCAGGAAAGGGATGCTCTGCTCCTGGCAAGCCCCGCTCCTTGCTGCCTCCTGCTTTGCATTAAGCTGGGACTTACAAAACCAAACAAACAACTCTCCCTGCTGAGGGGAGCAGAGGGGAGGGCGTTGGAAGGGGGCTGTGTCTCGGAGCCAGGGTTTTCAGGGATCACAATCCATGGCAAAGCCGAGCTGCTCCAACGTGGTTTGTGTTAAATGTTCCTTTCATCCCGTGCAGAAGCCACGGATGCGCAGGGAGCTCATTGCACACCCTGGGTTTGCTCCTTTTTTTTTTTTTTAAATTTAGATCACATTTTTTAGAGGTTAAAGTTTTGGGGGTTTGAAGGGAGGAATTCTTATGATGGTTAGAACTGCTTCTTCCTTGGAAATTCTTCTAAATCCCACTCAGAAGTGGATGTGGAAGAATCCAGTGGATGACAGCAAAGCAAACCATTTGTAGCAATCCAAGATGAATTTAAAATGTTTTTTTAACGAGCTGAAAATTTGGAGGTCAATGATTTCCAGTCACTCAACATTTCTGAGAGGACGATTTCGAGAGGTTGTCAACAAATAGCAGCTCTTGTCTTGGTCCTGCATTCCCAGGGGGAATTTCCAGTCCCAAAAGTTTGAGATGTGATTCAGCCCAAGCTTTAATTTTCTGGTGCTTTTTGTGTTTGATGCGAGGCGTTTCTGGAGTCCCACCACAATTGTTCTCCCATTAGCACTGAAACCCAACTCCTGCTCTGCAACAGCCAAACCTGGGGATGTGGGATTGGGATTGGGATTGGGGATGGGGGTAGGATTGGGAGTGGGTGTAGGATGTGGGATTGGGTGTAGGATTGGGAGTGGGTGTAGGATGTGGGAGTGGGTGTAGGATTGGGAGTGGGTGTAGGATGTGGGATTGGGTGTAGGATTGGGAGTGGGAATGGGTGTAGGATTGGGAATGGTTGTGGGGTTGGGAATGGGTGTAGGATTGGGAGTGGGAATGGGTGTGGGATTGGGAATGGGTGTATGATGTGGGTTTGGGTGTAGGATTGGGAGTGGAAATGGGTGTAGGATTGGGAGTGGGAATGGGTGTGGGATTGGGAATGGTTGTGGGGTTGGGAATGGGTGTAGGATTGGGAGTGGGAATGGGTGTGGGATTGGGAATGGGTGTAGGATTGGGAATGGGAATGGTTGTGGGAATGGGAATGGATGTGGGATTGAGAATGGGAATGGGAATGGTTGTGGGAATGGGAATGGATGTGGGATTGAGAATGGATGTGGTGCCGGTTGTTGGTGGTGAGGGTGGCACAAGCTCAGGTTGGGTTGAGCTTGGTCCCACCTCAAGAGACACCAAGGGACATCGGGCAGAGTCACGGGGCAGAACTGGAGCAAAACCGGTTTGTAGATCACCCAGATTTTGGGATTTGGGGAGAGAATGAAGCCCTGGGGGTGTTGTCTCCATCTCCCTCCGTAGGGTTTTGGTGCCTCCCCAACGGGATGAGCTGTGTGGGGACAGCCCAGGTCTGCAGCCCCAGGTCCCTCCCTGGCCCCGCTCTCCAGGATCAACTCCAGCTCGTAAACCTGGTGCTCAGCAGGGAGCACTTGTGCCATAAATTAATGAGGGAAGGGCTCAGACCCCACAAACACCCTCCCCCTCATTAGGGACCCCTCGGGATCCCGAGGAGGTGCCTCATTACCAGGGAGCAGGGCCTCGGGATTGTGCAGCAGGAATTCCTGCCACTCCTTTGTGCCCTGCTAATGAGCTCAGCGGCAATTAGCCAGGCCAGAGCTGTGTCCATGCCCAGGGCTCGTGGGTCACACAGCCAAGGCGTGGAGATGAATCTGCGTTTGCTATGGAAATGAGGAATTTGGNATCTCAGGTTCAGTTCAAAGGCACAGAAAAGGCACAAAATCACTTGTTTGGCATAAAGCCGCGATAGGGGATGTACATGATGGAGTCACCCCAAGACAGAAGGTTTGTGTGATGAGGAGCTTCTTCCCCTCCTCTTCACCTGCCCTGCTGCAGTGTTGATTTAGTGCTGCTCTCCTCCGTTTTTCCAAAATCCCCTTCCCACCTCTCCTTTTGGATACGTTCTCTTCCACATACACCATGGTGTCCTCAAGGGCCGCAGCCCTGGGTTTTAAAGGATTTGGGTGGAAACCAGGGTCAGGTCACATTTTTCAGCAAAAAATGGGGTTTGTGCCCGGTGATGTCATTGTGGGATCTGGAGGTGCCAGGCAGAAATTCCTGGTTCAGGAATTAGGCTCAGGCAGGTCCTCTAGGCCCAGCCTTCTGCCCAGGCTTGTCCTGCTGAATACACTCGGGATTTCTCCAGCGGAGCAGAAAGCTCCAGCAGCATTCCTGGGATGCCATCCAGGGAGGGATGTGCGGAAGGGCAGAGCCTCTGTGTTTGCCCAGGTTGTGTCAATGGGAAAAACACAACAAATTCCTTAAAAATGTGGGATTGTGGAGAGGGAAAATGTGCAGCTGGAGCCTCTTCCAGATGTGTGAGGAGGAGGGGCATGCAAATGCCTCAAAATACCATTAAAATACCATTGAAATACTATTGAAATAGCATTTAAACAACATTAAATTCCACTTAAATTCCATTTATTCCCCGCTGCTGGGGTTCACCCCAAAAGACCCTTTAACACTTTCACCCAGGTGTTTGGGTGCTGATGGGCCCCCACTCGTTTGCTTTAAATGCCAAAACTTGCTCACAGCTGCTTGAAAAAATCAAGAGGGACATTTTGTGGCAGGGATAATAACATTGAAGGGAGGAATCCCTGGTGGATTTCCCCAACCTTTGCTGCTTAATGAACCAACTGTTGGAGCCTGTGGGGTTGAAATAATCCTTCCAAGGGCCTTGGAGCCGTCCCATTAAGTCAGGGGAAAGATTTTACAGCACGATTTTTGTTAATGAACCCGGACTTCATTGTCAGAGGAAGAATTGGGGCTTTCTCCAGCCTGACTTGAGGTGCAGCTGATGAAATTTAATTTCTTGCCCTGCATTTTCAGCTGACACTTCATCATCAGTAAAAGTTGTAATGTTTCTTTCTCTTCTTTCCTTATGAACTGAGGGACAATGGAGAGGTTTGTAGGAGGAAAATCCCCCGAGCCCTGTTTAATGCAAAGACAACTCCTCCTTCAGCTCAGGAAATCCCTCAGCTGCTGATTTTTTTTTCAGGCTGGGGGAGGGAAAAAAAAAAATCACAGTGTGTTTATTGTATTCTTAAACCTTTCCTTAAAATCTCCCTGTGGCCACTTCCAGGGACGAAAAACTGAGCTGGATGGACCTGGGGAAGTGATTATCACCCTTGGTGTTGTCAGGGGGGTGTTGTCTGTAATTAATGGTGGGAGGTGTTGAGGGATGACTGCACAGAGGGGGTTTTGTTGTCATCGTCCTCATCCTGCTTTTCTTCCCACCTTTCCTCGGCTGCTCCCTGGCTTTTCCTCTGGCTGTGGTTCCACCAGCCTTTCTCAAGAGGTCAGTCTTGGCTGGCTTTTGTGGGTTGGATCTCCCACCTTGCACTCCCGAGGTGCTCCAGCCTCCCGGGTGGGATTTATTTCCCCTCGGGTACCAGAGCAGGGTCAGCCCCACCGTGGAGCAAACCTACCCCACATTTCCAGAGGAAGGGTTTCCTATCTGTGTGCCCTTTGATGTTGCTGATCCTCTCCCAAATCCAAGGAAAGGGAGTTCAGGGAATAACTGTGTGAAAGGAGTGGACTCGTATCAGGGATCCCACAGATCTGAGTGGGGACAAAGCACAGATGGGATTTGGGTTCCCTGCAAATTTAAAAGCTCTGGATCCACTTAAACCCTTGCAATGCCTGCAGATCTACTTCACTCCTCACCAGGGATCCCTCTCAAAGTACAAATTGGGATCTGAGTTGAAAATCCTTCCCTCGTGGAAGCCAAAGACAAAACTCCCCTTTCCTTCTGTGGGACCAGCATTCCCAGCCTTGCCAAAGCCTGTTTGACCTCCTCCTGCCTTGGAGCAGCCAGGGGACGAGGGAAGCTGCTCCAGGGTGACCCAGACAGGCTGTGGGTGAAGCCTGTGAGGAGAGAACCCCTCGGGAGGAGGCGGCTTCATCCCCGTTCCCACCAAAGCCGTTTGGCTCCCAGTTGCCAAAGCAGCGCCAAGCCCCAGTGACCTTTCAGCCTCCTCGCTGTGCTCCGAGGATTTACAGTGGAAGAAGCTCCTTCTTGGGAGGCAATCTTGCTCTTTCCTCCCAGGAGAGCCTCCAGCAGTGACTCAGCCCTTCAGCATCCCGGCTTCCCGGATCCCGCCGGTTTTTCAGCGGCTCCGAGGCTCGGGGAGAATCCGTGTGCTCGCCTCGGAGCCGGGCTGATGTCACCTCCTGCTCTGGCTTCCCTCAGCTTTCCAGGCTGCCCAGAGTGCGCAGCTTTGATCTCAGCCTCCGTCACCACTCCTGGCTCAAGCCCTGACTGCCTTCTCCTGGAATGATGACCTTTTAAAAAGGCTTTGGAATGACAGAGGTCCCAGAGTCCCGGAGGAGATGGAGGTGAAGCTCCCTGGAAGTCAGGACCTGGCTTTCCAAAAGTTCCATGTCACTGCCTGCCTGTTTCAGGCAGAGCTGCAAACCACAATCAGCATTTGGAATGGGAATTTTCATTTCCAGATATTCTTTACAAGGGACCCTGCAGGGCAAATCCTTGGAGAAGGAATTCTGGGATTCCAGGAAAAGTGGAAGATTAAATACACCAAATTTGGGAAGGAGACAACTGCTCCTCAGTAAAAGAGGAGCTGGAAAATGAACTGGAAGATGTCTCCAAGCCCTGAATGGGAATGTGGGACAGATTTCCAACGCCTCCGTCAGGTGCTGATTTTACTTGGGATGAATGGATTGCCCAGTGGCTGCCACAGACTGGAGGGATCCCATGGGGGCCCAGTGCACTGGGAATCAGGGAGGTGTTGATTATCTCTGGTTGCTCCATCCCAGCAGAATTTTTGGGCCCTTTGGGGTGGAAAGCTGCACCAGCAGAGCACGTGGGAGCAGAGCTGGGATTTTCCTTCCCACCAAATCTCTCCTTGATTTGTGCTGTGCCTGCTCAGCCCTGAGGAATTCCAGTGCTGGAGGATGGAGTTGTCTGGGCCGTGCTGTTAATGAGGCCACCGTGTTGACCAAACCTCAGCCTGGAACGT
The DNA here is from genome assembly GCA_013398055.1 of Ifrita kowaldi. Classification (NCBI taxonomy): domain Eukaryota; kingdom Metazoa; phylum Chordata; class Aves; order Passeriformes; family Cinclosomatidae; genus Ifrita; species Ifrita kowaldi. The sequence goes on along the minus strand of VZRS01012933.1, from coordinate 46,378 downwards.
TATCCCAGACAAATCCCTCTCTCCCTCTGCCCTGACTGAGTGGACAGACCAGAGAAAGTCCTCCAGGCTCATTTTTTGAGATTCAAATAGAGGTGGAGCAGGGCTGGTGCCAGAGATTGCTCAACTCTGCCCGATTCAAAGCAGCTCCAGACGAGCAGTGGATGCCTGGTGAGGGCTCGTTAGGGATGATGAATAATTAGGTGTGAAATTTTCAGGAATGGAAGCTCCAGAGTTGCAGAGGAGTGTGGGAATGAAGGGAGGAGTGGAGAGGAATCCCATTTAGCACCAGTTCAATCTGCAGGCTGGGTTTTCCGTAGGAAACCGGCAGCGCTGGCATAAGGAAAACAGGTGGCTTTGGAAAGGGTTGGATTTCCTTCCCTTCCCTTCCCCTCCAGCTTTTCCCCAGTGGTGCCGATCTGCCAGCTCAGCTCGAGGAGAAGTGACACATCCAGCACTTCCAGCCAGGAACTCCAGCCCAAATCCCTGGGCTTTGCTAACAGCTCAATATTGTGTCGTATTCCGGGCCACCCGTGAACCTCGGAGGAGTCCGGAGTGCCGGGAAAGCTCCCTGTCCAGCTCTTCCAGAGGGATCGGGAAGCAGCAGAGGTGGTCACAATCTGCAGCTTGTGATGGTCCCACCACTCCCAGCTGTTGGGCTTGTGGTGGAGTCTCCATCTCTGGAGATATTCCAGAACCATCTGGACACAGCCCAGCGCTCTGGGATGAGCTGGCTCGGGCAGGGAGGCTGGACCAAATGAGCCATTGTGGTCCTGTCCAAACTGACCTATCCCGGGATTCCGTGGCGTAGATAACGATGGTGAAGGTGTTTTCTGGGAAGGATGGAGGCAGGCTGATCCAGGATGGTTTTTCCATGGCTTTTAGCTGCTCTCAGGGCTGGAAAGGAGAGTGTGATCCACGTTGGCATCTCAGCAGATGCCTGGGGATTATCCCAACAGCTCCCTCTGCTCCAGATGTGATAAGAGATTTCAGACTGCTGCTTCCTAAATCAGCATCCAGGAAGGGATGCTGCTGCTCCATGGGGCTTCTTCCGTGGCTTCTGTCAGCCACAAGTGGAAGGGAAAACCCCAAAATTCCTCTTCGTTGGAAATGTCCCCAGTCTCCAAACTATCTGCACTCACCAGACAGCTGCAGGGATCAAAGAGGTTTCACAGTTTGCTGTTGTTTTTCAGTCTTGGGACTTTTTTCCCTAAAATTTATCAAGTCCCTAAAGCCAGTGCGACAGGAATTGCTGAGCGAGGGAATTGTTTAGTGCAGCTGCTTGGCCTCTTGTTTTACGTGGAAAATGTGTTGATTTGGGCAGGTGCCAACCAGGAAATTCCAAAAAGCTGGAGATGGCCCCGTTACAAACAGTTTAACCAACCTCAGATGTCCCTTCGCTATCGGAATAGGGAGCACATGGTCCTGGAAATAATGAGATAATTAACAAATACACAGAAATTAAACCCCTTGGCCGTCTCTGGGAAACCCTGAATCCAATGGTTCCAGCTGAAATCTCCCAGTTGCCCCCATCTGCCCCGGAATGGGCGTTTTTCCAGCAGCCTGTCGAGATCCGAGGTTGGATTTTGCATCTCGTGGGTGTCACACTTGAATCCTGCACTTTCCTCCTGAGGAAAAGCTGGATGAGAGGCGGAGGCAAAGCAGGGATGCTGCTGCTCCGAGGCACAAGGGATTGGCAGGAGGAGGGATGTGGCTCGGAAAAGTGGGAGAGACGAGTACCCATCCAAGGAGAGCTGCACTCTCTCTTGCCTGACCCCCGTCCTGTTCATTCCTGGAGCTTAAAAGCTGAGGGAAGAAGGAATTGAGGCAGGAAAATCTCAGGAAAACTCACAGCCCTCAAAGCAGGGAGCCTGGAGTTGGGTTTTCCATGTCTCCTTTGGTATCCCGATAATCGTGACCCCGTTTAAGGAGAACACTGCTGGGAGCTCTCATGGGTTGTAAGGAAATCCTGTCACTTGTCCCTGTGCCAAAAGATGGATCCAGGAATCCCACTCTGGGCATCCAGCCATGGAAATACTGTCCCAGTTTTTCATTCTTGTGTCAGGGCTTCCATTCCTGGGGTTGGGATCAACGCATGGATCTGGACATGTGTGTGTGTTTTCCCGTTAGAGGGAGGAGGAGGGAGAACCGTGTCCAAAGGAGGTGCCTTCAAAGTCATGAGGGTTGGGAAAGGTCTTTTACCGCCTTCCACGGTGCTGGGAGGGATTGGAGATGTCAGGGATGCGGGATGTCCCCTATCCCATAGCCTGATGCTGAATTATCTGGGGTGTGGAGGGGATTCCTACAGCCTTCTGCACTTCAGGGATCTCCACCCTTGGAGCATCCATCAATCCTGGAGCATGGATCAGGAGCACTGCATTCCCTGAGCCTGGGAGGGAGCAACAAGCTGTGCACTTGAACCTCTTCAGCCCTTTCCTCGTGGAGCTCCAGCGTCGCTCTTTGACCTCGAGCATTTTTGGGGAGTTTGGAGCCATTTTTAGCTGCCAAGGGGAAGGGAGGGAGAGAGAAATTCCAGGAGGTTCCCGACACAATGGGAACTTTTCTTAGCAATTTTCCACTGTGCTGCAAATGGCAAAGATCATGGATATGTTTGCATGTCTCAGACTGTCCTGGGGAATTAACTTTCCCCGTGTTGGGATAATAAATTTCACATCACAATAATTTCAGCGTTGGGAGGGAGATCTTTGTTCTTACCTGGGGTTCAACCTCAAAAAAACCCCAGGTTTCAGAAGCTGGATCCCTTTGTGGGACCAAGAGGAGGTGGCAGATGGGCAGTGCCTTTGCTCCGAGGTTGATTGCACTCCTCAGCCCGGTGGATCCATGCGCATTCCCGGCTGGAGTGAAAATAAGGACGTTTTTTGCTCCGGGATAAGTCAGGATTGGACCAGATTTAGGCTTGGCTCTGCGGGAGGATGTGCAGCTCTTGGCAGCCTGAAAGCAATTAGCCCAAGAAAACAAGGCAGAACCAACTGGGACTCGTTGCAGCTTCCAGGGCCTTTGGATCAGGCTCTCCTTGACTCCAGGCCATGGCCCTGTTGGGGTTTTTCCCCCCGAGTCTGAGGTTTTGCCCAGTTCTTGCCGCAGGGGGAGTTGTGTGGTCTGGATGGAGCTGCCATGGGCGTCTTCCCCGCCTTGGGACCTGGAGCATCCCCAAAGCACTGGCTGAGGGCAGGGTGGAGGCTCAGAGGGCTCTGCACTCCTTGTCTTCACAGGCCGAGGGGTTTGGCCCCTTCTCCCAGGGAACAAGGGCTTTGTGAAGGTGCTCAAGCTCTAGGATGAGATTCCTTGGGTTTGTAAACTGAAAGAGAGGAGGTTTTAGATGGGATATTGGGAAGGAATTCCTGGCCGTGAGCTGGGGAAGGCCCTGGCACAGGGTTCCCAGAGCAGCTGTGGCTGCCCCTGGATCCCTGGCAGTGTCCAAGGCCAGGCTGGACAGAGCTTGGAGCACCCTGGGACAGTGGAAGGTGTCCCTGCCCGTGGATGGGAGTTGGAACAAGATGATCTTCTGGATCTTTTCCAACCCAAACCATTCCACGATTCCATCAATACAAACCAGGTGCTGTATGAATAAGACACCTCTGCTCTGCTGGTCCCAAACCCCATCCCTGATGCACAAGCCCAAGGGAAAAGGCACATTCCAGCCAGCGGGAAGCTCGGAATGGCATTGGGGCTGCAGAGCATCTGTTTGTCCGTTCTGCTCCCAGAAAAGTCCTTCACGTTTGCTCCATCCGGACAACAAATGCGCCCTCCTGGGGGAGCTCAGGTTTGACCTCTGCTCCTTCTGTGGAGGAACAAATTGAAGACAAACGTGGAACATTTGCTCTGGGAATCTCCTCTCAGCGCCACGGAGAGGTCGGGAGCTGGCTTGGCTGTCCTGCTCCTGTCACGGATTTATGGAGATGTGGCTGGAAATGCACGGCCTGGAGTCCATCCCTTGTGTTTGGCTGAGGTTGGGGAAGACAGAGCCTCTCTTTGAAGCAGGGGAATTGAGGATGTTGTCATTTTAGATCCCTGATTATCGGTGTTCATGGGAGCAGCGGGTCCCACCACGTGCCAGGACAATGGGATCTTCCATGGTCACCATCGGGGTCTGCCTCAGGTCCTTGGGTTCATGGCTTGAGTTGCTGAGATGATGGAAATTGATCAAAGAGCGCAATTAATTACATTTATTAAATAATCAGGCACTTTATCCTCCTTTTGCTTTGCACCCACAGGGCTGATGCTGAGCTCTGCACAGACTCTTGCACAGGCAGGGCCTGGATCCAGCTTTTTCTTTGGATTATGGATTTGGACCAGCCAGTTTCATTTTTTTGGGTTAGTCCATGGTTCTCTTCCAGTTCCCGTTGGTTCTTCCAGACAGGCCTGGGGGCCTTTCCTTTTGTGCCAAAATCTGGAGCTTCGACAGCCAACCAAAACAGCTCCATCCCTCCATCCCATGTCACTCCTGGAAAATTAAGGAATGTCTCTTCTTTTTTGATTATTATTTGTGACATGGCTTTGGTTTAGAACACAAAGCCTGGTCTGCATCCTGCCACTCCAACGCTGTCCCAGATTTTGGCAGCAGGTCTGGTCCCAGGCAGATGGGTTTAGTTAGGCCAGACTCAGTGGCAGATCCCTGGGATGCCCAATCCCTGCCTCGTTCCCTCCTTTCTTCAGCCATCAATGAAGCCATTGAGAGAACCTTTAATGAATAAACAACAAAATCGCATTTTTGGACAGGCAGTGGGATGGAAAATGACTCATAGGAAAACAGGGATGAAGTCCACTCTAGGATTAGGCATTCCATGTGTCGAGTTTCTGTTGGGGCTCCAGGAATGCTGTGGTTTTTCTCTCAGGATGATGCCAGCGGGGAATGATGTCAGTGTGGAGTATCTGGTCAGGGCGAGCTGGTGGAGTCTGGTGGTTACTCACAAATATAGGTCTTTCAGCATCTGGAAAATCCGTGACCAGCGCTTTTTGGGAGGCTCCAGGCAACTTCAGTGTTTCCAGCCTGGCTGGATGCCATGAAAACTGCTGCAGTCATGCTTTCTCTCCTCCTTCGTTTTTGTAGGACCTACTTTTTTCCCTCGGGATTGGGTGCAAACAAACTGGGCAGGGTTCTTTGTGTTGGTTTAGTCCTACCAAAGGATGGATCCAGTCCTGGAGGAGCCAGTCCTGGGAGGAACGTGCGTGATGTTGATGGGAATGAAGAGGAAAATCCTTAGGGGATGGAGGAAAAGCAGGAGCAATATCCTGCACCGTTAAAGCTGGGGACCCACTGGGTGGTGGGCACCAAAAAGGCTTTGGGAGGAGAAACCTTAATCCATTAACCCTTGATCCTCCTGTGTGAATATTAACGGGAAAAGGGACATTTCTAGGGGCACTTGGACTCGTTCCAGCAACTCATGTGCAGAGTTAAGGAGATTCCTGAGGGTTATGGTGCCCGGTTTCCCTTTCCTTGTACCCTGTGATCCTTGTTTTCAACACCGTAATCCCTAAACCCACTTCTGTACCCAATTTTTTAAGAGGTGCTTCCTTCCCGTTATTTATGTGAACTGATCATTAGAAAGGGAGAAGAAAAAAACACTTTCAAAATTTTGTTTGCCAAAACTCTCTCCTGAAGTGCCCATGAGCCTGCCCAGAGCAGGGATTAATTAATGAGTAATTAATTAGCTTTAATTTTCCTACCATGGCAGTCTCTACCTGCTGCATAATTGACATTAGCACCAAATTAATGCAAAATATAAATATAAAGCCCTAGAGTGTTTGTAAATATTATAAATAAATAAATTATTGGAGAATCCTGGAATGGTTTGGGCTGGAAGGGACCTTAAATCTCCTCCCATCCCACCTCCTGCCACGGGAAGGGACAATTCCCACTATCCCAGGTCGCACAATTGTTGTTAGCACATAAATGTGGATTGGTGGGAAAAGGAGGGAAGAGCCACCAGCTGGGCTCCTTTCCAGGGGCTCCCAGTGCTGGGATGAGCTGCTGCATTCCCGGGATGGGGCAGCATCCAGGTGGTGCAGGAATAACGTGGCCCAAGGACGGCATCAGCTGGGAAAAGCCCTTCTGGCCACGTCCCATCATGGGAATGGCATGTGCCATTCCTTCCATCCAGTTATTCTTCATGGGCTCGTTGACCTGGAACTAAACTCTTGGAAAAGCCGGGATTCCAGCCTGTCCGACTCCGAGCAGGGAGCGATGAGGCTCCAGGGCAAGGGGCAGACGTGTGGGGGAAGCCAGCTTGCCATTCCCATGGATGTTTTTAGGGGATTAAGGAGGGAATGATCACTCTCCAGGCCCATCTCAAGGCTGAGGAATTACCTGGAGGGCCTGCTGGAATCCACTTTTGGATGACTGGAGATTTTTTCCAATCTGCAGTGACAGGAGGCGAGTCCAGCAGGCTGGAAACGGCCCCGGAGCTGCCAGAGGAATGATGGCTGCTCCCCGTGGCTCCATGGAAAGCTGATCCGTGGCCAGCTGCACTGGGAGCTGGGAACAGCTCTGCCCCTGGCCATGGACAGACCTTCCATGGGGAGCCTGGGGACAGGGGACACCCAGCCTGTGCCTCAAACTGGGCTCTGGCTGCTCCACCACCTGGGTTTGGAGAGGAATGGAGGAAGAGGAGGAATCAGTGAAAATTCCTGCCCTTCCTGAGGTTCGGTGTTGCCTAATCTCCAGGAAATGCCCCTATTTAGCACAGGGAAGATGGTGGGAAAGATATTCCAGACCCGCACCTCTTCAGGATATTGGAGTGGCACAATTTGGGTCTCCCTCACTTAGGTCATCGCCATGGTCTGGAGGAACCACTCCTCCCAAGGGCCTGGCTGGGAACTGGAGTGATGGGAAGTGTTTGGGGAAAGATCTGGAAAGTGGGGAGCTCTGAGGAGCCCTAATTCCATCCACAGCATCATCCCAGATGTGCGACTTGCTGGGAAACCCTTCCCAGCCCCGTTCCTGGAGGACAGAGATCAGTTCCACTGTCACAAGGGATTTTTGCTCTGCCTTGCAGCTTTTCCTCCTCGCATTCCTCAGGTGCTTTGCCTTGTTGCTGTTACATTGCTGATATCCCTGGATAAAGAGAAAAGTGGGAAAACAGAGGAGCAGCAACACAGACCTTTCTGTTTGCTAAAAATATTGGCTTAATGGGGTTTTTCATTCATCCCAAAGGTGTCCGGGGCAGATGAGGGGCTGGGACTGGAGCAGGAGCCTGGATTAACACCGAGGCCATCCTAGACAGCGTCGCTTCCCACCGGAGCGTGGAGCCAGCTGAGGACGGTAAGGAAACAGTTCCTTATTTTTTCCTGGATTGGTAAATCAAGTAACACAGTGGAGAACATTTTCCATGTTGTGGTCTTTGCTTGTGAGGTTTTGGTTGCTGTCAGCCCCCCTGGCTGCTCCCTGATTCCCGCATCCATAAGGAATGAGCCATCCTTTCTCAATTTCCGGATCTGTTGATCGCGTGTTCGTAGGATGGGATGCCTTTTATAGGGTGAGCCCAAATTATCCCGCACCTTCCCAAACAATTCCTCTGTAGGAACATGTGAAAGTCAGCGCTCGAACCCCGCGTTTGGGAAGCAGGGAATATCTCGGGTGGAATCTTGGCCATTGAGGTTGGATGTGTGACGTTGTTTCCAGGTTTTCCTGGATGCTCCAGGAGAGAGACGAGCTCAAGGTCTCGTGGGAGGAACACTCTCCGTGTTTTCAGGGTGGAAGGAGGTGTTTGCAGCCCAGAATCCGACCTAATTTTTCCTTGTGCTGGATCGTTCCCAATCCAGCATCCCAGGCTGCCTGGTTTCCAAATCCAGGATTTTATGGCACTGCTTTCCTGTAGGAAAAAGAAAACTGGGGGGAAACCAAATAATTCTAAAAGTTGAATATCACTGAGCAGCCTCCAAGTAAGGGGTGCTCCTCCAACGGCCTCAAGGTGTGCCAGGGGAGGTTTGGGTTGGATTTTAGGGAAAATTTCGGCATGGAAAAGGTTGTCCAACCCTGGCAGTGGTGGCATCCCCATCCCTGCAGGGACTCCAAAGCCGTGTGGATGTGGCACTTGGGGACATGGTCAGCGGTGGCCTTGGCAGCGCCGAGGGAATGATGGGTTGGACTCTGTCTCAGAGGGTTGTTCCAATTTAAATGATTCCATGATTTTAAGAAAATGTGGGAGAAAGATGGTGGTTAACGGAGGATCCTGTGCTGCGCAGAGGTTTTGGAGCTGGGCAGGTCTTGTGGGCAACCCTAAAAAAACCCCCAAACCGGGATGTGTTTGGGAACAGGCACAAAAAGCCATGGAAAAGAACCGTTTCCCTTTCCAGCTCCAAGGGAGTTGGAACCGGTGTGGAAAAAGATGTTGTGAGTTACTGGTGATGAATGAGCCTCTGGCAGCCCCATTAATCAACGCTAATCATCGGGATTGTTTGGGGAGCGGGAGTTCGTCTGGGCCGGGGTTGATTCCTGCATGGAACAAACGGCTTTATCGGGATCTGCTCCGGAGCTGGACAGGAATCCGGTGCCTGATGTTTGCTTGACCGCCTGATGACTCAGGAAAATCAGGAGAGCCCAGCAGAGCTTTTGCTGGCACGGGGAGCTCCAGGGAATCCTTCCAAAAGCGGCTCCAGAGGCGGATTCACATCCCCGTCGATTCTTGGGGGGATTTTTCCTGGGATTTGTGGCTCTGAGTTGGATTTCTTTACTTCTGCTGAGTGTGTGCGTTGGCATCCGGGCACCTCTGTGGTCTAGAGGTGTGATTCCAAGGGGATGATTTATTCCAAGTGATTGCTCCGCAAAAATCCTCTCTCCAGAGGCTCCACAGCAATTCTGCGTCGTTCCCGCTCCTAAATCCCTGTAAAGGATCTTTGCTTGTTCAGGAAAATCCCTCTCCTGCTTTGCAAAACGTAGGTGTGACAGAAAAGATCATTCCAAAGGTTTTATCTGGCTTTATTCCTGTAAAACCAGGGAAACTCCTCATCCAGGAGACTGGAGAGGGATTCAAGGTCGAAAGTACCAGGTGAATTCCCTTTTATGGCCCCACAAGTTTCAGGGACAACTTCCATACAGAGAATTCCCATCAAGCCCAGTGTGAGGATCCCACCACGCCAATTAGAGCCTCCCAGGGTATTGGATTTATGGAAAAGCCAAACATTTTGTGCCCTCTTTGCCCAGATTTCCTTGCGCCGGCAAAAGGAATGGGAAAATCCTTAGTGAGCCCTGATCCCTGGATTATCTGTTCCAAAAACAAAGCTGGATGGGAAGGAAAACAGGAGGAGGAGGAGGATAAAAAGTTCTATCCCAGTTTATACCGCAGGGTTGGGAAAGGTTGATGGGAACACCGGAGCGTTCACAATTTTAGGGAAGCAGCAGCCCAGGAGCTGCTCTTGGCCAGGGATGGTTCCACCAACCACAACCCACGTGAACATTTTTCGTGGTGGAATTGGGACTATGGTGCAGGAAAATAGGGAATCAGGGAATGGAAACGCCCATAAAGTGCCGTGGAAATCCCCGCTCCCTTCCCAGCCCTGCCTCATCCCTGTGAGAGAGCCCTTATGGACCTCGTGTGTCAGCCAAGGCTCGGCTTTGGGGTTTTCCCTTTGTCTCAGCGCTCCAGGGACCTCTTGGCCGTGCAATTCCTGAGGTTTATTTGCTCTCCCGAAGAGCTGATAGCTGGATATATCCCCAAAATCAACACTTTGGATTGTGCTGTTTATTTAATGACCTTCCCTCACTTCGCGGTGATTGAGTCCGTCTGTGGCCGGCTGTTTTGCTTAGCGTTAAATTCCCGTTATTTTGGGAAGTTCCTTTCCACACCGCGTCCTCCCGGTTGCCTTCCTGTAAGTGAGGAGAGAGTGGCTTTGGATCCAGGTTTTCCTCCCCTCTTCCCTGCTCCTGGATTGCAATTTTCCTTTCCTGGCTTGCGAGCAGCTTCCAAATTCTGCCTCTCGGAGCGTGAAAATCCACCCTGGAACGAGAGGCTTTCTCCAGGAAAGCCCAAAACCTTCCTGCTGCCGTGGGAAAAATGCTCCAAGCCTGCATCCCCTGGGGATATCCCAAAATCCAGTCCCTTGCAGAACATCCCAGGATGGTGGTGGGCCCCAAGGTTCAAGGACCTCGTGGCCTCTGTCCGTGTGTCCCAACAAACGGTGGCTCCAGTGGTGACATCTGGGATTCAGGGCTGGGATTTTCCAGCATGGGTGTGGGATCCAGTGGAGGCTGAATCTGGGAAGGGACAGCAGGACCGAGCCCTGCCACAGCAGCCCTGCTCCACCTGGAGGTGAAAGCAAATTCCAATGGAGCTCGGGGCCACCTGGGATTCGTACGGCAGCGGCTCATCCCAAAAAAACCAAAGGGGAGAGATTTCCCTGGTGCCGGCCTGGAAGCGGGGTTCTGTTGAGGAAAAGAATCCATGGTGGAAAAGCAGAGGGATGTGGAAGTGTGAGGAGCTGTTCTGCTGGGAGAGGAGGCTCCGGGATCCATCCCAATCCCTGCTCCTTCTGCCAGGAGGCTGCTGAGCTCTTTGGGTCCAGCTGTGAGGGCTGGAATTATGGGATCTCCCCTATTGGAATTATGGGATCTCCCCTGGTTGGAATTATGGGATCTCCCCTATTGGAATTATGGGATCTCCCCAATCAGAATTATGGGATCTCCCCTGGTTGGAATTAGGGATCTCCCTGATTGGAATTATGGGATCTCCCCTGGTAGGAATTAGGGATCTCCCTGATAGGAATTATGGAATCTCCCCTATTGGAATTACGGGATCTCCCCTATTGGAATTACGGATCTTCCCCTATTGGAATTATGGGATCTCC
>VZRS01012933.1:15698-35310 GCA_013398055.1 Ifrita kowaldi | reverse complement strand
GGGATCTCCCCTATTGGAATTACGGATCTTCCCTGATAGGAATTATGGGATCTCCCCTGGTTGGAATTAGGCTTCTCCCTGATTGAAATTATGGGATCTCCCCTGATTGAAACTATGGGATCTCCCCTGACTGGAATTTCGGGATCTCCCTTCCCAGGGCACGGATTTCATTTGGGTTTGAAGTTTTCGTGCTCCTGCTCCCCATTTGGAGCGTATATCCCAAATATCCCTCATGAACCCATCCCGAATTCCTGATATTCACCCTTCCCTTACTCAGCCTTCCCACTACTCACGGGTGATTTATAGAATCCTCGTTTTTCAGTTTGGAGCAATTTGTGGGAATGGAGACACCCAGATTGATTGGAATTACAATTCCAAGCGCTCAGGACTTTGGGGAAAGTTGGGGGTGTGGTTTGAGGGGTTTTTTGGGATCACAGCCCCCTGTTAGCTCCAAAACACAGCAATGAACGAGCCAGGGATTGGATCCCCAGAATCCTGGAATGGTTTGGGTTGGAATTTGGTTAAAATTGATCTATTTGAACTCCACCTTCCACTAGGCCACGTTGTTCCTGCAATCCAAAAAAAACCCCCATCTGCTCCCTCTGGAGATATTTTACACTTTGATACTGCTCCGAGGGAAATGAATCCCGAATTTATGTGGAAAAATCACCCAAAAACGGAGTCATCTCTCCTGCAAGACTTCCAGGAAATTGGCACAAGTGAATTACCCCAAACGAAATTACCCTGCACAGAGCCCGTGTGTTCCCAGGGAGGGTTTGGAAATCAGCGGAGAAGGCTCGGAGGCTTTTTTTTTCCTTGGAAATTTAATGGATCTCATCATTTCGCACAGCCCTGTTGGAAATGGGAAAGAACCTGCCTTGTCCAATTAGGAATTAGAAGGAGAGCAGCAACAGGGAGAAAGATTTCTATTTGTATTCAGAAAAAAATAGAAAGAGAGAAAGAAAAGTGAATTTGTTCTCTAGCTCCATGAAATCCTGCTGGATTGGGCATTCTCTCCTGCTGGATTGGGAATTCTCTCCTGCTGGATTGGGAATTCTCCCCAACACAGCGACATTTGCTGGTACCAAGAAAAATGCGGGGATTTTGTTGCCAAAAATGAATTTAAAATGCACCAGGGTGAGGACGGAGGGAAAACCAAGAATGATGTGGTGGTGATGGGGGCAGCTCTTCCAAAATCCAGGCACACATTCCCCAAAATCTGAGGGGAAGCCCAGTGCCTCATTTGGGATATTTAAGCGTTTACTGCTGCCTCAAGAAGCAGGAAATTCCTGCTGCCAGGGGGGAAGCGCAGAGTTCACCGGGACAAACAGGGAGGATGAAGGAGATTTGGAAAATGGGCTCGATCCTGATGGGATGGAGCAGCCTCTGGATGGTGATTGATCATCCCAAGGGCACAGTTTTGGAGCAGGGATATCCCACGGCTCAGGGAAAACTGGTCCAGCTGGTGGGGTTGGAGGTGCCAGGGGCAGCTCCAGGCAGCTCCCAACCCCAGCCCAGAGCCTCTCTTTGCTCCTGAGCTGATCATCCCAGAACAGCCATGGAAAGGCACCTGGAATGTCCTAAAACAGGCGGCTGTGGGATCTGCGTGAGCATCGGGAGTCCCCAGGACACGGAGCACGAGAGGATGCAAATTCCAGGCTCTCCTGGAGGTGTCTGAGCAGCCTCTGGGTCTCCAGGGGAGGGACTCAGTGTAGGGGTCCCTGCAGGGATTTGGGATTTCTCTGGAAGCTCCTCAAATTTCCTAAGGGCAATCCCTCTGTATGAGGCAGGAAGGTTTCCCTGCTCCGGCACCATCCCAGTTAAGCTCCCAGCACTTGGAATCAGCTGCTCTGGGACTTTGTCTGGACACGCAGCTTTCTGCCCCAACGTGTGGTGGTTGGATATGAAAAAAATTCTTGGCTTCCACTGAATTGTTGGAGTGCTGGATTGGATGTGGGATGGACTAAAATTCCCCTCACTCCCTGTCCAGCCTTCTCCCCTCTTCCCTAAAGAAACCCCCGTCCCAAACAAGGCTCTGTTATGTCTCATTGTCTCCTCTGGCACGTGGAATTGTGAGTCGTTCCCATTGGTCTCTTTGGCACCTCTCCATGCTCTCCGAGGTTCTGTTGGTTCTGCAGTGATTCCCGCTCTGGGGCTGGACTCCAGGACCATGGGAAAGGCTCCGTGGCTGGGATGTGGCTCAGGAGAGGCACCTCGGACCCTGCAGGGGCCGGGCTGGGTGAGGAGCAGAGAGGAGGTGAAGCACCCACCAGGATCTGCTGGGAGCCTGGAAGGAATCCACATTTTATTCCCCTTTTTCTTCTTCAGACACATCGATCCCCACTTTGGCACGGCACAAACGTGGCCATCGGGCACACGAGTCCTTCTCATGGGGACAAAACTCTCTGGGGCTGGGCTGGGCACTGGCCGTGTCCAATAATTCCAGAGAAATACCTGACAGAGTTTCCAGCATTATCAGGTTGTGGAATCGTGGAGAGTTTGGGATGGGAGGGACCTTTAAAGCTCATCCGGTCCTGGAAGGAGCAGGGCCACCTTCCAGATTTCCAGGAAAATGCGAAACATTCCAGACTGGAAACTGCAGCCCATGGAGTAGATCCCAAGGCAGAGCCCCAGCAGAGCCGGGAGCTGGGGGTGACACCACGGCAGCTCCCTCGGGAAAGGTGGATTGGGAAAATGCCCCACAGCCTTTTTTCCAGCTGGAAATCTTTCCCTGAAGCTGGAATAGAGTCAGATTTCCCCCAAGGAGAGCGATATCCATGGATATCCCAGCGTGATGCTCCTGCTGGTCCTGCTGCGCCTCAATCCCGCTGGAATCTGCAAACCTGGGCAAAACGAGGGTTTCTCCTTGGCTCTGCCGCTCCCTCTGGAGGTTATTCCCAACCCGGTGCATTTCTTGCAGCAAAGGAGATTTCCCAATCCCTGGATAAGATCTTCCCTGCCCTCAGTGGAGTCATTAATTCCATCTGCTGCAATCCCACTTTAATTGGGTTAAATTAGCGCACGCCAGTCCCGGGAGCACTGGGATAAAGCTGTTCATTGTGTGAGGGTGCCGAGTGCTGGGCGGGATCCTGGTCCTTATCTCTTATCTCCTGCTCTGTCTCCCAGTGCATCCTGTCTCCCAGTCATTCCCGGGACCAGCATTCCAACAATCCCCAGTTCCGTGCTCCACGTTGCATTAAAACCTCGTGGTTGTGGCTCAGCTGCCAGAAAAAGCAGAGTTAAAATTAATCAGAGTTTAATGGGACTTTAATCAGATTTAAATCAGAGTTTGACTGCTTGTGTTGTGCCAGGTGTGACGAGGATCCCGAATTCTGTGTGATGCCCTTTATCCCAAATCCCCACGTCCCTTATCCTTATCCCCACATCCCCCCTGGGCTCTGCTCATTGTAGGACCAAGATCTGCCTGAGCTGAGCTTTGTCAGGCGTGGCTGGTCCATGGAAAAGCTGGCTTTGAGCACGGGGATGGATTCAGGGATTCACTCAGGTGCTCTGCAGTGAGCAGAGAATCCGGACAGAACGATCCGAGCGTGTCCCAGAGCCAGCTCTGCCTTGGAGGACACCAGCAATCCCAAAGAAACCTCGGCTCTCTATTCCAACTAAGCCAAGACACAGATTTAGACAAAATAATAAATGTCCAAGTCCATTTTCCTGCTTCTTTTCCTTTAATGCATCGTGAAAGGTCTTTGAACACAATTCCAAGCCCTCTAAACAATCCCATATCCCCCTCCTCCCGCTCCGATGCACCTGAGCTCCCCTCCAGGAGACGCCCTGGCTTTGTTCCCAAAAAAACAACTGGGAAATCTTCCCTTCCATAACCTTCCCATCCTTTTCCAGAGGATCCTTGCTCAGGCCCAGCCTGGGATCCAGGCATCCCCCCAGCTCTGCTCCTTCGTTCTTCCAGCGCTGGAATTCAGCTTCAAAAAGCTTTGTCTGAGTGATCCGGGTGTTTCTGGCTGCGCAGCTTCCAGAGGCTCATCCATGGAAAACAGCAATGGGAAAAACAGATCCAGGAGGTTTTCAGTCTTAAAATACAGACATGAAATGCCCTCGGTGACCAGAGTTCACAGGCAGGACAAAGGCTCCCAAAACCATCCAGGTTTTCCTGGTATTTGGAGGATAATCACGTTTTTCATGGATTATTGGGATAAGCTGGAGAAAACAAAGCCAAAAAAAAACCCCATCTTCAGTCCTTTAAGATTCTGGCATCCCATCTTCCCGACATCCCAGATCCCAGGAAAGCTGGAGCTCAGGCTTGGAGATGCCCAAAGTGAGGGAAAAGGGAGTTCTGGCTGTTCCCACCCAGCCGATTTAAGGAATTGTGTGAGTGCTGGAGGGAAGTGCCGGGAATTCCCGGCTGTCCTGGGATCCAGCCTGTTGGACAACCACCCCCGAGCAGCTCTAATTGCAGCGGCACTAACGAGCTTTTCCCAAGCCCCACATCCCGGCTCTCCCTCTCCTTCCGCCCCCCATCCCATTCCTGCTTCCAGCATCGGTGTGTTTTCCTTAATTTGCCGTTTATCCAATGACGATCTCTAATTAAGGAACGGGGAGCAGAGCGCTGGGAGCTCGTGGAGCATCCCTGGCTGTGGAAAAGCTCCCGGGAATATCTGCCTTTGCCAGCAGGGAGCGTTTATTTGTGGGAAGCAACAGCCTCTTGTTCCTCACTTCCCATTTGTCTCAATCACGGAGCTTTTCCGCACCTCGGCATTCCTGGCAAGCGGAGAGTTCCCTCTGGAGCTTTCCTGCCGTTTTCCTGCCTCTCCACATCTTCCGAGGGAAGTTTCTGCCTCTCCTCCCACGCTGTCACCTCCGAGCAGGGACACTCCAAGCCTCCGCATCCTCCTTGTGCTCCATGAGCAGTTCCCGTCCCACTGTTCCATCCCCAGCTCCAGGAAAAAGTAGGGAAGCAGGACAACATCTCCCTGTGGGTGTTTTAATTGATGAGGGAGTTCAGACCTGTGAATTCATTGATTCGGGGACAGATTTGGTTTAGATCTCATTCCTGGATGATTTTTGGCTGCTGCCGAAGGGTAAATTATGGATTCCAGGATTCTTTTCCCCGTTTTTGGAGGCTTAAAATGGGATTTGAACATCCCCAGGCAGCTCTGGGGACAGCACACGGTGGCTTCGGGCTGCTGTGACAGGAAATAGAGGGAAAATTCGGATTAGAATCCATCAGCGCTGGGAAAAGAGGGAGAAAAGCTTTTTGCCGGTTTGGAGCGTTTTATTTACAGAGGTGGGAAAGGTTTTTCCATCTGTTTGGGGGGATTCGGGTGGTTTTGAGGGATAGGATGTGGATTCAAGGATTCATTCCCTAAATCTGCTCCTGTCGCGCTTGGAGCCCACGCTGCCCCTGCCTCAGCCCCGAGCTCCCCAGCCCCGCACATCCATGGGGGCAGCGCCGCCATTCCCGGCATGGATTGACCTTTTTAAGGATAGGAGGGAGCTTTAGGATCCGCTTAACTCCAGCCGAGCTCAGCTTAAACTCCAGGATTCCCGAGGTTGGGAATCCCGAGGCTGCCGGAGCTCAAAGCCGATTTCCCGACCTCCGCTGCCGGCTGCTATTCCCATTCCTGGCGAGATTTTGTTGGAAAATCAAACTGGAATTGCCGCTGGAGCACGGCGGCTCCCGGCCGGGAGGATTCCTGGGCTCGTCCCTCCTGGAAGCGGCGGGAGGGAGGGAAAATGGGAATTCCGCGCAAATCCGGGGATGCGGGGCTGAGCCCGAGCCGGGCCGGCTCCGCCGAGGGTTCCCTGCGGATTCCCGCTTTTCCACGGGAACGGAGGCACCGCCTGGCCCTGGGGCGTCCCTGCTGAAGCCGCTCCCGAGCTCCGTTCCAGCCCCTCGCACTCCATGGTTTTCCATAGGAAACTTCGCTCCAGAGCCCAGCGTTCGCTCCGGCTTTTATGGGATTGCGCAATCCAGGGGCTGCTCCGGCGCTTTTGGAAAGGGAGCATTTCATTTCATTTCATTTCATTTCATTTCATTTCATTTCATTTCTTTCATTTCATTTCATTTCACTGTTATTTAATTTTTTACGTTTTTTCTAAATTTTATTTTATTTTTTATTTCATTTTTATTATTTTTCATTTCATTCGTGGTTTTGTCTTTTTATTTTACTTATTTCCCTTTATTTTCTATCTTCATTCTTCTTTTACTTCTTTTTCTTTTCAGCTTGATTGTTTTTAATCTTAATTTTGATTTTATTTCTATTTTACTTTTCATTTTTCTTTCCTTTTTATCTTTTTTCATTTGATTTTTCATTTTATTTTTACTCGTCTCTTTGTTTTCTTCTTCTATTTCATTTTAATTTATTCCTTTTTTATTTTATTTCATTTCACATGTTTTTATTTTTTTACTGTTATTTTATTTTAATTTTTTATTTTCTGTGTTATTGTTCTTTTAATGTAATGTCTCTTTTTAATTAGTTTTATTTATTTTTATTTTATTTCAATTTTTATTTTCTTTCATTTAAAAGTAATTTATTTATTTTCATTCAGTTTTAAATTTTATTTCATTTTATTTAATTTTATTTCATTTTATTCCCCGGACCAAGTGGCAAAATGCCTTTAGGAATGAATATTAGGGAAAAATCCTTCCTGGAAAGGGCTGTCCAGTGGTGGAGTCCCCATTCCTGAGGGATTTGTGGCACTTGGGGACATGGGCAGTGCTGGGGAATGTTGGACTCGATCCTGGAAGACTTTTCCAACCTTAATTCCCTGATTCCTTATAAAGACAAAAAGGTCGGGTCCATTGTGGACAAGTTCTACTTCCAACCCCACATTTTCCATAAAAGATCCAATTTTTCCCAAATCCCTTTTTTTTGGGTTCAGAAAAGCCAGGCCCAAGGAGCTGTTCCTCATTCAGCTGAATGAAGATCCAGGGATTGGATTTCCCTGGAAACCCCGGGGTCAGTCCCTCACCCTGGCACTTGGATCCTGGAATTCTGCCCTCTCCAGAACCTCGTGCTGGCCCTTGGTGACATCACTGGGAAGCGTTGGAAAAGCAGCTGCTTCTCCTGAGAGGTTGGAAAAGGTTTTTCCTTTCCTCTCGGGGAAGGAAATCTTCCTAAAGCTCCTCGTTCTTCCAGGAGGAGCAGCTGGAAACAAAAGGAGAAGGAAAGGGACATTTTCCTGCCTGGGGAATGTCGGGGGCAGCTCCGAGCTCTGGAGAAGGGAATAAACCAGTGCCTGCTTTCCATTGGAGCTGTTAAGGAATCGTGGAATCCTGGAATGGTTTGGAGTGGGAGGGACCTTAAAGCTCATCCAATTCCTTGGGACACCTTCCACCATCCCAGGCTGCTCCAAGCCCCGTCCAGCCTGGCCTGGGACACTTCCAGGGATCCAGGGGCAGCCACAGCTTCTCTGGGAATTCCATCCCAGCCTTTCCTCACCCTCACAGGGAAGAGCCTTTCCCGAACATCCCATCTATCTTCCTTTGCTTCCTTCCTTCCCCAACAATTCCAGCGCCGGTTGCAGATTCCAGCTCCTGCTGATGGGCAGGGGGGATCCCTCACCTTCCTGTGGCACCCAAAAAACATTCCCTGGAATGTCCATTCCCAAAGGGAATCCCTGCCCGAGGGGATGGATCGCTGGATTTTCCTCCCAACCCAAAGCCTCCCACTCAGGACTTGCCTCAAAGCAGAGGGAATTTGGGATGTTCCCTCCGCAGGTTTAATCCCAAAATTTAGGGATTTGTGCTAAAAGGGCTTCGAGAAAGTGAATGGGAAATGGAAATATTCCCATGAAAATGGGGTTTGGAAGTCCCTAGGCAGCTTTAGGGACAGCATAGGGTGGCTTTGGAATGCTGTGCTGGAAAATAGAGGGAAAATTATCCACAGGGATCTGGGGAAAAGGTCCAGGAAAGCTCTTTACCACTTTGGCTTTGCAGGACATCAAATGCTTTTCCTTCTGCTGGGTGGAATTCGCTTCCAGAGGGGAATTTTGACATTCCCTCCCCCTCTTTTGCCCTTTTTTTGCCGGAACCTCCTGGCTCCTGCAAGGTTTCCAGATTTTCTTTTTCCACGATGTAACCTTTTAAAAATTCTTCTCCCCTTCGGAATCTTGGGATGTTTCAGGTTTCCTTGGCCAATCCGGAGCCTCACGGAGCTCGGGCTGTTCCTTTGAAGCCGCAAAAGGCTCAAATGCAACCTAAGGAATTTGCTACCAGAAAGGGTGGAAAATTCCCCCTCCTCCGGGATGTTCCCTGCCGGATTCAGTGGCAGGAAAAGGGGAGGGAAATAAAAAAAGGGCAGGAAAATAAAAACGAGGAATTACTCGGCATTTGGGGCCCAATAAAAACAGGGGATCTTAAAGCAAAAGGAAAAAATGGAAAAGGTTTACGGGGGTTTGAGGAAAGGTCAGATTTTACAGGATTTCCTCCCAGAAGGTCGGAATTCCGAAGGATTGATCAAGAACTGGTCCCTGCCTAGTCCTGCTGAACAAAAAGTGGAAGTTGTGGGGTTGAAGTGGTGACAAATCCCAGGAATTTTTAATTTCCTGCAATTCATTAATTTCTCTTTCACTGGCTGGAGATAAAGCTGTGCTCAGACCCACGGTGGGGATGTTGGGATGGGGCTCCAGCTCTTGGGGCCGTCTCAGGACACCCCAGAAATAATTGGAATTAGGAATCAGTTTTCCAGCACCAGCTCCTTGGGTTCGAGGGGGATGCGATGGAAAAATGGAAACACCGTTTTGGGGACAGGATCTGCAGCACTTCCTCATCCCAAACCCTCCTGAGGGGGATTGTTCCTGCATCCATATCCATCTGGATTCTCCGTTTGGAGAGTATCGTGCCTTCGGCAGAAAAACAGTTTCGATCTGATCCAGCTTCTTCTTGATCCCTCCAAATCAAATCCAAAAAACCCCAGCTCACACGGAGTCATGGAATGGCTTGGGTTGGAAGGGACCCCAAAGTTCATCCAGTCCCCCTGGGACACCCCTCCCACTGTCCCAGGTTGCTCCAAGCCCCAATGTCCAACCTGGCCTTGGGCACTTCCAGGAATCCAGGGGTATCCACAGCTTCTCTGGGAAGCCTCTCCCAGCACAGGAATCCTCTTCTTCCTGACAAAGCCCTGATGAGCTCAAACACCCGGCCCAACGCATCCCAGCAGCTCCAGGAGCCCCTCCTGCAAACCTCGGCACAAGGAGAGGCAGCAGAGGGAATTCTTGGCTGCTAAAAATATCCCTGGGGGGAAAATCCCGCCTCAGCCCCTTTTGGTGACACGATCCCAACTCCGCGCTTCGCCGTGGCGGCGGCTCCTGCCAAAGGCTGGGCTGGAGCTCCCGCTCTGTGCTCCGGCTCTGGCTTTTGCCGGTTTTCCTTGGGAGCAATCGGGATTTGCACGTTCAGACAACCTCCTGATGCTCCTCTGGCAGCGGGCAGGGCTGGATGCAGCGTAGGAAAGTTCCTTTGTCTCCTGTTTCCATTTTTCTTGGAAAGGAGGGCAGCGCGAGAGGCGGCGGCCGAGGAACAGCGGGTTCGGATCCGCCAGCCAGATTCCTGCATCCAGCAGCCGAAAGCAGGGAAAAAAGGGATTTATCCCTGCTTGGAGCTTTGGCTTGGAGGCCACAGCTGTGATGGGTGCTGGCTGGAAAATTCCGCGGAGGATTCCCCTCCAGCGGCAGGAGCAGCAGCGCCGGCGGCTGGATCCGGACTGGGATGGGAAAAGGGATGGAGCAGTGGGATGAGCACGGGAAGCAGCCCTCCAGCAGGAATTCAGCTCCCCAGCTGGGACAGTGACACCCCAAATCCTGGGACAGTGGCACCCCAAATCCCGGGACAGTGGCACCCCAAATCCTGTGGTGCTCACTGATTCCCTCAAATCCCCAGCTGCCAGAGATTCCCAGAAATTCCCAGGTTCATTTGGACTAAAAATGCTGGAACTGGAAGCCCAAGGAAACGCTGTCAGAGTGAGGAGAGAATAGAAAATCCACCCTTTTTTCCCCCAGTGGAATCATTTTGAAAGCAGCATGGCTTTGCCTGGCGAAGCCTGACTCAGGAATTTTGCCTCCTTGAGGCTGGCAGGGCTGGCAGCGGGACAGAAACGTTTGCTCCAAGAAAACTTGGCAGAAAGCGGGATTTCCTAAAAAAAACCTAACCCAAACAACAAATGGAGTTAATCCCTTCATTTTCCCTGTAGCTCTTCCCTCCCGAGCTGCCTTTCCGTGGCCTGGGTGTGTTACGGATCCCAGGTGCCTCCCAGCAATTAAGTGGAGTTAAAATTCCTCCCTGACCTTGGGTTTATCGAGCGCCGTGCTCGGGTTTGGCATCTGTCAGGCTGCTCAAAACAACATCCCGCATGCCGGGGCTCGTTCCCAAAGCCCGGGGGCACAGGGGGATCGGATCGGGAGCAGGTGGGACCGGGAACAATGGTGGAGGCGGGAGATGCTCCCGTGGAAACACGGAGCCGCCGGCTGCTGGAAAATCCAGCGGGAGCAGCCGCAGGAGGAGGGGTTGGCAGGCAGCCACCCCCACAGACACTCCCGGGAAGTACCTGTCCCTTGGGCTCAGCCTTTGGAATTCCTCATCCAAAGTGTTGGAGGAAGGGCTGGCTCTTCCTCTCCGCTTCTCCCGAGGGAGAGTGGAGAAGTCGATAGGTGGGGCAGCCATGGAATCATGGAATGGTTTGGACTGGGAGGGGTCTTAAAGCTCATCCCATTCCACCCCCTGCCGTGGGACACCTTCCACTATCCCAGGGTGCTCCAAAACCCATCCACCCTGGCCTTGGGCACTGCCAGGGATCCAGGGGCAGCCACAGCTTCTCTGGGCACCCTGTGCCAGGGCCTCTCCATCCTCACAGGGAAGAAAGCATCCATGTGTCCTGGGAGACAAATCTTCATCCCAAATATTCCCCTGGTGGTATTTCTGATGGTGGCTGGGACTGGTTTGCCCATGAGGGGAAGTGGAAAATGGGATTTTCCAGCTGCCTGCGGTCAATGTCCATGTCAATCCCAATGGGATGACATCCAGAGGCTTGGGTGGGATCCCGTGTCAATCCCAATGGGATGACATCCAGAGGCTTGGGTGCAATCCCGTGTCAATCCCAATGGGATGACATCCGGAGGCTTGGGTGGGATCCCGTGTCAATCCCAATGGGATGACATGCGGAGGCTTGGGTGAGGTGAACATCTTGGCTTTGTATGGCTCAGATAAATTTAAGATCTGGAAAAAGTCAAGGAAGCTGGGACAGTGCCCTGGGATTGGGCTGTAAAACCAAGGAGCCCCTTTCGGTCCCTGTGTCCCGCCCCATCCTCACAGCAGGAGGCTTCTTGTAAGGGAAGAGGGCTTGGGAGAAGGGAATATTTCTCAGGAATAAAGTAACCAGGCAGCAGAGAGTGCAAAACTGGCCCAAATTCCCGAAATCCATCTAAACCTGGCATTTTTCAGACTCTGTGTGGTGGGAAATGTCCTCTTCTCGTGTGAGGGAATGGACCCTCTTCTCCCACTCCACAAAACCACCCGGGGCTTTGCCATGAACACAGGTTCGGTGGGTTTTGTAAGTGGAAACCTCCTCTGACCAAACTTTACGTTTTCATTTCCTCTGTAAAACTGGGAAATCACCACGTTTTTATTGGGAATCAACTGCTCTGCCCCAGCTTGGAGCAGCGAGTCCTCCCTGGGCAGAGCCGCTGCTCCGTCTGTCCAAAGGGAGCAAAAATTCCAACCCAAACCTTTCAAAAATATCCCAGAAATGGCTTATTTTGGCTGGATTGCTCCCATGAGCTCGCTCCAAGCTGGCAGGGAAGCGGGGAAGATCTGCTGGAGCAGGGTGGATGTGGGCGAGCGCTGGAGCACGGAGAAGCCCTGGAAAGTTTGGGTGGATTTGGAGGAGGGTGGCTTTTTGAGGAGGTGTGTGTAGAGGGAAAAGGGACTTTTCCATGGATCCAGCTGAGCCTGAAGGCTCCTGAAGCCAACGGGCCAAGATGCCACTTAAGGAATTCTCAAATTCCTCCTGCTGTAGTGGATAATAATCCCATAAATAAACCCCTTTCCCTCTATGGGAAGCAAAGCAAACACCTTGAAAAAACACATTTTGTGCTGAAAGATTTTGATTCTCCAGCTCGGGCTGGCCCCAAAAAATCCTTTTTTTCCCCCTTTTTCCCCTCTTCCTTGATTTCTTTTCTTCCACAAAGCTTTTAAATGAAATGATACCAGCAGCGGGAGAGGAGCCGAGCGGATCGTGCCAAGCCCTGTCCAAACAGCCCCGCAGCCCTGCGCTGCTCCCGGCTGGATCCTGGAATTCTCTCCCGCTGGCTGATAACGTGAGGGTGATTCACGCTCTGGCAAATCGCGGTGTCAGCTCCGCTCGGGCCCTCACAGCTCCTTTGACGCGCTCCTTTGTAATGCAATTCCCTCCGTTTTTCCCGGGAATCCTTGGGAAAGCTGCCGGGAAAAGAGGAACGGGTGGGAGAGCGCGGCTCTTGGGGGTTGAAAATGCGCCGAGGTCGCTTTTTGCGGGATGCGGGAATGATACCTTGGGTGGAGCCGCCCCACAGCACTTCCCTGCACAGTGGCACTTCCCAGCTGGGGAGGACAGATTTTCCCTGGATATCGTGGTGAGGAAGAGTTGTTAAAGCCGTGCAGGGATGGAGGAAGCACAAAAATTGGGTTTTCCCAAAGCGTCGCTGCTGCGCTCTGTTCCCATCGCTGGCTCCGGTGACTCCAGCAGGAATTGTGCACCCGTTCAGCGCCGTGGCTGGGTGGCACCAGGGTCCCTTCTGCTTCCAAGGAGATGGATTTTGGAGTGCAGAGTTGGGAATGGAGGTGCTCCCTGCGTTGTTTTTCAAAGGTCACGGCGCTCCGGCCGCCTGCAGGAAATTATTGTGCCCCAACGCCAGGAGCTAAGACAGGGGAAGGAGAAATCCCTGGGAAACAAAACAAAGGGAAAGATGAGAGTCCTGAGAAATCCAGGCTGTCCCTGAGCTGGAAGGGAAATTCTGGTCGGAAGGGTTTTGTTGAAGGGAAGAAGAAGGACACAGATCCTGCACCGCTTCCCTTGGGCACTGAAGGGAAAACCATCCTAAAATACCTGGAACATCACAAAGCCTTCCAAATTCCCACTGGGGAATGGGAGCACCCTCGGTTTCCTTTGAAAAGGTCAAAATGCCGCAATAATTGAGATGGATCCGGTCTGGCTGAGGCTCCGTGCTCCCCCAAAACAGGTTTTTCCCATGGCTTTTCAGCTCATCCATCCTCCACTTTTTTCTTGGAGCTGCCCTCGGAGTGTTGCCCCCTCCAGGTTCACTGGAATTTGCAGTGATCCAAAAATATCCCTTGTTTTTCCAGCCCCCCACCTGAGACTGGGATGATTTACTGGGAATCGGGATTGGCAAAGTGCTGAGTGGTGATTTTTGTGCTGGAAAAGTCCCCTTTTTCCATGGGAATTGGGCTGTTGAGCCAGAATTGTTGGGAACAGCAAATCTTCCATGGTTTATTGGTCTGCGCTGGATTTGGCCAGGGATTGGCATCTCCATGGCTGCTCCTGGGGGTTGTGCCGGGTCCCAGAGCTTGGAGATGGTATTTTCTTGACTGAGGCATAAATAAAATAAAATAAAATAAAATAAAATAAAATAAAATAAAATAAAATAAAATAAACAGAATAAACTAAACTAAACTAAACTAAAATAAAATAAAATAGAATAAAATAAAACAAAATAAAATAGCCCAAGCAAATCTAGAACTATATTGTACAAAACAAAACCTACAACTTTTCCAAGCATTCCCCCATTCCAGACTGGTGAAATTCCAGCTAACCTTCGGCAGCATCCCTACATCTGAGTTGATGGGAGAAAGCATGGAAAAAGAGGCGGGGAAAGGCATTTCCAGCTTCCAAAGGGTGATGGATATCCAAAGAAAATTGGGCTGTGGCTGCTGAAATCGTGCTGGGAAAGTTGACGTGACCTGGCTGGGTCGTGCTTGAATCCTGTCCTTTCTCAGCCTCCAGTGAAGGAATTGGAGATGCTTGGACACCGTCCTGGGAAGGGGCTGGATCTGTCCCTCCGTGGGGTTTGTTTGCTGTAGTCTGGGCCGAAGCTTCGGGAGCGCTTTGGAAGCGTTTCCCAGCGTGTCCGTCGGCTGCTCCCCATGGAATCTGCATTTTTCCTGGTGACCCTCTGTACTGCCCGTGGCCTCTCCTCGTTCCCTCGGCAGCAACGGTGTCAACAAAACTCTGCTCCCAAAAACGCAGCCTGACCCTTTTCTGCCCAGTTTTGGGGGCGGTTCTTCCCCCACACTGTCCTGAGTCTCCGGATGGATGGATGGATGGATGGATGGATGGATGGATGGATGGATGGAGGGAGGGATCTTGGCTTTGATGTTGAGTTTTCCCGGCTTGTTCTGGGAGCAGAGTGGGGTTTCCTGGGTGCCTGGTGGATCCCACTGGTGGGAAGTTGGGGTCAGCAACTGGGGCTGCTCCCCTTAGCAGGACACGTGTGGGGAGAAGGGAGCTGCTGCCCCAAAATTCCTCAAGGAATTCTCTCTGAGACAGAGAGAACGAGGCTGGATGGGAGGACTGCACTTTGAGGTCAGATCCCTGGCTTTGGGGTGGAGCTCCTGGATTATGTGGGAACGCTCCATGTGACGCTCCAACCCGCTCTCCTCCGTGTGCTCGGATGGTGTTGGAGTGTTCCCACAGGGATTTCCTTGGAGAAGCAAAGCTCAGCCTCTCAGTGATGGGCTCCCTGTCCATGTCCAAGGTTCCATCAGATCCTTGTGGCTGCTCTGGAAGGCAGCTCCACCACGGCATTCCCAGGAGGATCCTGCCATCGATCCAAGCGTAGGGAGAACGGACGAGGGGCGGAGGCAGCAGATCCGGGCTCTCTCCACTCTGGAATGACGGCATCGGTTGTGGGATTGGGAGGATGAGAACTGGGATGAACTCTCTCCAAGAGGGCAGAGGCAGCGCCCAGGGAATGGTGGCATGGATTTGGCTTTCTCCAGACAGCTGGGAGCAGCCAGCTCCACACACTCCGAATTATCCTGCTGGGCGACTTCCAGCGCTCGGTTCCCACTGAATTCCTGGCCCCGGAGCGTTATTGTCAGGATGCTTTTGTCTGACTCAGGCCACTCCAATCCCACCCCAAAGTGTCTCCCAGCCTCCTCCCAGACAGGAGCACAGTGGCTGCCGGGTTTCGAGGAAGCCTCCTGCTTCCCTGTCCCTTCTCCGTCGGCTTTTCCTCACCCTCCTGCTTTTGGGGCAGGCTGGAGCCCATCCATGGGATCTTGGAGCCCATCCATGGGATCTGCTGCTCTATTGTTTGACTGCTTCCTAACCAGCTTTCGTCTGGTTGCTTTTTGGGGGTGGCTCAGTAGGAGCTGTTCTCAAGGAGACACTCAGAGAACCCCAGAAAATCAGGAAAATGTGGCTGCTGGAAGTGTCAGAGTCCATTAACGGTGCCAGACGTGCCCTTTCTGCTCCCTCTCCTTCACCATTCCGCTCGCTCCGGGTTGGTTTTTCCAGGAATTCTCAAGGCTTTAAATAGCAATTCCAGAATGGCAGCAGCTGGTGAGGAGCCGAGCCCACCCGCCGTTGCCCAGCCCAGCCACGCTCCATGGGAATCCCTGGAACTTGGCCACCAGAGGCACTTCGGGAAGGGCAGAGCTTCTGGAGAGCCACCAAGGAGCCACCCAAAGCCACCCCAGCCTTCCCCACCCACCGAGTGTTTCCCAGCTTGAAAACTGGGAATGGGCTTGGGATGGGAGTGCTGATAGTCCCAAACATCCCCACATGACCTTTGGAGAGGCTGCAGATCACAGGATCACAGGATCATCAAGGTTGGAAAAGCGCCCCAAGATCATTGGATCCAACGTGAGACCAATCTCCCCCACCTTGTGACCAGGAGATGCCAAAGAAGGAATTCCTGTGGGAATGACAGGACCACGAAGTCCTTACAAGTGGCAGCAGAGGAATTTCCTTCCGGCCTCCCACGCCCGCCCCTCTCCAGCCGTTCCCTTTGGAGATGGGACACTGGTCCTGCTGGGACGGAGGTTGTGTCCAGGAGGGACCCAGGATCCGTCATTTCCCAGCTTTGGGAATGAGCAGAGGGCTCGTAGCTCCTCTGCAGCCAACGCTTTGGAAGCCAGGATTGAAAGGAGACACGAGGAAAACAAGGTGTGTGGGGTCTCCTGCAGCCAGGCAGGATTTATTCCATAAAATTCCACGTGGAATTCAGGTGCCACCCTTGGTGCCACCCTTGAAGTGTTGGCACCACTGCAGAGCTCTGGGGGAGATGCAGAGGCAGCAACAAGACCAAGACCCCTCTCCAAGTTGTGCTCTCCTCGTTGGAACACCCTGGAAGTCATCCCTAAAATCCCCCTGAGGATGGATTTTAGGGAAAGGTGGGGATGTGCTCCAAGACCTCGCTGTTGCTGGAAGGGATTTCAGCCCCTGCTGCCCCAAGCTCGCGCATCCGGAGGGAACAACCCCACACTGCAGAAGCCCTTCACCCTCCCAGGTGTCCCCTTGTCCTTTTTTGGGGTTATCCACCCCAAATTCCAAGGCTGGGGGTTCTCCCATGCCCTCTTTGGAGGGGTGAAGCTCCCAGATGAGAAGCCTCCAAACTTTCCTGCGGTTTTCCAGCGCTGCAGGGAGGCTGTGGCCGCCCAAGAGGAGCGGCCAGTATCAAACATCTGGGTCTGATATCTCTGTTTACCGCGGGCTCGTTGGGAGCCACATTCGTGGCACGTGAAGTCATCTGGCGTCCTCTGGAGATGCTTCCCCGCAGCCCAAAGTGTCTCCCTCGGATCCGCAGCGCTCCCGCCCCTCATCCCACTCGGTCTTTGCATCCCTCTGGCCGTGAGGAGACAGAGGGGGGGAAAAAAAAACTGTGTTGATTTGAGCATTGTGTGAAAGTATTTTCCCATCGTTTTCCATCAAAAGCATGATTTAATTAACATTTTTAGATGTTTATTATTGAAGAAACACTGGGCTGCTGCTGCTGCTGCTGCTGCCTGGGTTGGGTTTTTTTTTCTTTCCCCTCCGTTTTCCCCAACTTGTGTTTGTTATGAAAGAGTTGAGTCACATTCCATGGGATTGCTGGGAGGGGGAGGGATGGATGGATGGATGGATGGATGGATGGATGGATGGATGGATGGATGGAGAGCACCCACCCATCCCAACCCGCCCCACCTGGGAATCTGTGGGGTGTCAGCTTGGTGTGGTTGGTGTCCACGCATGGAATAATCAGGAATAGCTTCAAGTGGCCTTTAAATTCCCAGACTGGCATTTTTTTGGTGGTTACGTTACAGGTGTGAGCGGGATCCATGCACAGACCTTCTTCCTGTGGTTCTCATGAAATCTGAGAACAGTCTGGACCAGAAGGGATCTTTCTGATCTGACACCGCTGGTTTAAGCAGCATTTCCTGGGATTTATGGCTTTTAAATCACTGATTCTTGGCTTTAGGAAAAGGAATTTTTGGGATACGCGCTTCCATAGGGAGATCACTCAAACCCAGGGGAGGAATCAAGGTCATGGTGAGGATCTGATGTCCTGATCTGGGAAAAGCGGATGTTTAAGGGATTTGGGGCTGTAAGGGACAGTGCCAGCCTGGTTCCTGGTGGGATGTCCCACCTGCAGCAAATCCAGTGGACAAACCCCCTCCATCCATCCCAGCGGGATGAACGGAGCTGTCACCACTGGCTTGGCAGTGGAGGTGGATCTCAGGATGCCGGGAGATCTGTCCTAGCTCCTAGGAGTTATTTTCCAATTTTACAAAAGGAACGAAAACATAAACTTTGGTCAGAGGAGGCGTTCTCACTTAAAAATCCCACCTCACCCAGATTCCTGGGAAAGCCCCCATGGATTTGGTGGAGTGGGAGAAGGGGGTCCATTCCTAATCTCTTCTAAGCATGACTTGACCTGATTTTGAGGGTCCAGCAAACCCCATTCAGGTTCCTGATGAGGGTTCAGAAAACCCCATTCAGGTTCCTGATGAGAGTCCAGCAAACCCTGTCCAGGTTCCTGACTCGATTCTCCTGGAGACCCCGTGGTCTCCGAGGGGGTCGGTGACAGATCCGGCCTAAGAGGCACAGACTCGGGTGCTGGCTCTTGAAACCAAGTAACATCTTCAGGTGACAGGTTTCAGCTCTGGACTGGGGCTGTTTAGGGCCAAAGAAGTCCGAAATTGGGGTCCAAAGTCCTTTTTTTGTCTCCAGGGCTCTGCGCAAGGAGCGGGTGGTGGTGGTTGCAGGGCTGTCCTCATGTATCAGTCCCAGGGATGGGTTTTTTGCTGCTTTGTGGCTTTGATTTTTTAAAAAAATGGAGAAAAGAGAGAGGAAGAAAATCCATTTTTAGCCCTTTAAGCACATCCTTAACCTCACACCAGCTCCGGAGGCTCCCCCGCACCAGCGCCGGGGCTTTGCTCATCAGGAAAGTAAACACGGGCTTTAGGGCTCTGAAACAGCTTAAATCCCAGAAAACTCGCCCTGGAGAACAGGGATAAACAGTGCTCAAATGTTATCGTTTGTGCAGGGGGTGCTGGACGCGGCCACGACCGCAAGAGGTTCCTCCCCAGCCTGGGAAAGGGCCTGGGAGTTTGGCCGGGAGCAGCTGGAGCAGGGAACGGATTTGTTTGGCATCTTCTGCCCTTATAAACAGCCCCCCATCTTCTGGGGGGCCCCATCTCAGGGGTGACAGTAGGGTGGGTGCTGGCGGCTCCTTGGTCCCATCAGCCCATCAGCAAGATGGGTTTGGAAAACTCCCTCTCCCAATTCCCTGATCCTCTGCAGCCGGTGCCGTTTCCAGAGGGTCCCAAAATGGGTTGCAATCGGCTCTGGCTGGGTGGGAGTCAATCCTGAGGAGGTCCGGGGCTCCTTGTGGGATTTTGTGCTGGCTGATGGTTGTGCTGGATGATCTTGGAGGTCTTTCCCAGCTGGAATGATTCTGGGATTGTCTGGGTTAGTCCATCAAACCTGCGCCGGGAGTTTGCGCCACTCTGCTCCGGGAGACGCCGTAGGAAGCAGGGAAGGTGTGTACACACATTTATATCCCGAAAAAATCCCAGCCCTCGGAGGCTGCTGTTGCAGAGGGGCCCTCTCCTCGTGTCTCTCTAAAGATAGCCCTGAGTGCAGCTGAGCCGTGAATCAGGAGGAAAAAATGTGGGGCAGATCCTGAGCGGAGCAGGGAACGCTCCGAGACTGAGCTGCTCCCGACCCCACTGTGCCGGGGAGGAATCGGGGCTCCAGCCTGGGAGACCCCAGAGCTGCTCCTGATCCCATTCCAGAGGCTTCGGGAAAGGCTCCCAAACCCCCCGGGACTGATGGATTGTGGGGCCGGGGTCTCAGTGGGGTTAACTGGGGAGGAGGGCTGGGGGTTGTTCCCAGGGGATGGAGCTGGTGCTGGGAGCAGGGATCCAAATGGTTAAACCCGGAATTCCCGATCCATGGATGCGCACACGCGTGTGCTTGGTGCGACATCGGCGTGTGCTGGGACAGGGGTGACCACAGGCACGTGGCCGTGGACACACTGAGGGTCACTCATGTCCATGGACACATGGATGGACACACTGATGGACACACGTGTCCTGTACACACTGATGGACGCTGATGGACACAGTGATGGACACTGATGGACACGTGTGTCCTGCACACAC
>VZRS01012933.1:0-15573 GCA_013398055.1 Ifrita kowaldi | reverse complement strand
GATGGACACACTGATGGACACACTGATGGACACACATGTCTGTGGACACACTGATGGACGCTGATGGTCACTCGTGTGCGTGGACACACTGATGGACACACGTGTCCTGCACACACTGATGGACACACTGATGGACACGTGTGTCCTGCACATGCTGATGGTCACTCGTGTGCATGGACACACTGATGGACACGTGTGTCCTGCACACACTGATGGTCACCAATGTCCCTGGACACACTGATGGTCACACACGTCCGTGTGTGCCCCTGTGGCCATTGGGAACAAGTTCCTCTTTTAATTCTTTTTTTTTCCTATCCCACTGTTGCAAAATCCACTCCTGTTTTTCCTGGTCAAAGAAAAACCTGACCTGGACTCGGAACCAGGTAGAATCCCAAAGGACAGGCAGGGGGCTGGAGCTGGGAGCCCACTGAGTTGTCCCTGTCCCTGTCACACGCTCCCGGTGTGACAACTCTCAGAGGAGTTGTTTTATTTTTCCCTGCTTCGCTTTCCCCTTTTCTATCCCGGGAGCGAGTTTCCCTCTTAAAGGCAGCTCTGCTCCCGAAATACGTGAGGGAGAGGGGGGAAGGCAGCGGTGGCATTTCTGGAGGGTGCCATCACCTGGGAGCCGGCTGGGTCACAGAACCATGGAATGGGTCGTGTTGGAAGGGACCTTGAGCTCGTCCCATTCCCTGAGCCGTGGGCAGGGACATGTCCCACCATCTCCGGTTGCTCCAAGCACCATCCCGCCTGGAATCACATCTCCCCACCTGGAAGGGACATTTGGTGCCGTGCCACAGGTTCACCAGTGCCTGAACCGCTTCGCCCTCTCCCCAAACACAGCAATTCCGGGCTGGGAATCCCATCCCTGCTTTCCCTTTCCCTCCCGCCGCCGCTGGAAGGTCCCGGCAGAGCTCGGAGGTTTCGCCCTGGTTAAGGAGATAAAACTGGGGCGTGCTCAGAGCCATGACCTGCAAATCCTGGGATCAGGAATTGCCGTGGGACG
Organism: Ifrita kowaldi; assembly: GCA_013398055.1. Classification (NCBI taxonomy): domain Eukaryota; kingdom Metazoa; phylum Chordata; class Aves; order Passeriformes; family Cinclosomatidae; genus Ifrita; species Ifrita kowaldi. The sequence goes on along the minus strand of VZRS01012933.1, from coordinate 14,570 downwards.
GCGGCTGAGCCGGTGCCTCGCGCTTCTGCTGCCGCTGTCCCGCGGATTCCCATCTTCCCGAAGCCCCGGCGCCAGGAAATAGTTAAACCACTCCAGGATTTTGATTAGCAGAGCCTTAAAGTCAGTGAAAAAGACAGTCGGGGAGAACTCTCAGGAGCATGCTAATGAAGTGAAGTCATCCGCGCACACCAGAGGAGTATCCATGCCTGCTCCACGCCGGAGGATTCCCGGAGCCCGGCGCAGGTGGAGCGGGGCTGGCGGGGACCCGCGGCTCGCCCGTCCCGGCGCCTTCGCTCCCCTCCCTTTGGATATTGCCACGCTTTCCCCGGGATTTTTTTCTTCGCCTCACTGGAGCTTAATGATATTTCCAGCTCGGCGGGAGCTGCGGGGAGACTGGAGATAGCGCAGAGAGAGGCTTGGAAAGGCAGCGCAGGGCAGCTCCCGGCTCTGCGGGAAAGGTGAGGGCATTCTCTTGGAAAATCCCTTCTCCTCTTGGAAAATCCCTTGGGTGTCTCTGTGTCGCCGGCGCTCGGGCTGTGGCACTGCTGGGGGTGGGGAAAGGGGGGTGCTTCTGGAAGCGAACGCTGCCGGCTCTGCAGCTGGAAAGTTTGGGAAGCGGGGTCTGGGGGATGGAGATGTCCCGGCGAGTCCGGCGGTGTCCAGGTACGGAGCCGCTCCGAGCAGGAGCAGCCGACTTTGTCCCGCTTGGATAAAGCCGTGGGTGGTTTTTAGAGCATTAAAAAACATCCTTCTCCTCTTGTGGGACTTTGCAAAGAAACCGTGCAAAGGTTGGATCCTTTCTCTGGGGATCGGCGCCTCGCAGGTCCTACCTTTGCTGTAAAAAAATCGGATTTTTGGGACAGCTGAGAAACTTAGGACAGAGCAAAGTTTTAGTTAAGCCTGAAGGCTAAACCCAGCAACTCCAGCGTGGCCAAATCCACGCTGGAGCTGATGAGTCGCCGGGGCTGTTTAATTTATAAGAAGTCCCCCCACAAAAACATTGCATTTTTGTTTATGGAAAATGCAAGAAAAATATGCAGGCGAGGTCTCGCTCCTAAACAGCCGAGGTTAACCCGTTCAGGATGATGATTCCAGGATTATTCCTGGGATAAGCCGAGCACAGATCACTTTCCAGCGGTTAGAAATGAGCTGGTGACTCAGCGGCTGCCTCGGGGTTAGATCCTCAGTCTGGCTGTTCCCAAATTTTGTGTTTTCTGCCTCATGGAATTTTAATTTTCCTTTCGGAGAAGTGTCCAAGCTCGTGGCACTGCGAGGATTTCAAGGCAGGCAGACACCCAGCCCCCGGGTTTGGGAGATCTCCTGGAGTACCCCACTCCTCGCTGCAAAAATGCATCAGTAAAAACCAAAATCTCCTGATTTTATCCGTATGGGGTTAACGGGATATCAGCATTTACTGGATTTGTGGGCCTAGGGGCTCATAGCAGGGCTGGTGGCACGATGACGTTTTTAGTCCTGTGTGGAAGCATCCTTTCCTCACATCCCAAAAAGTGAGAGTTACCCTAAAGGCAACATCTCTGTCCCAAAGCAGAGCCCTGCAAACCCCATCCCTGGAAAACAGCTCAGTGTCCTCCTGCCAGGAATCACCTTCCCAGGAAGTTTGTCCCTTTCCAGGATCCCTGTGCTCCCAGGAAAGGCACCTCGTCCATGGGCATTGCACACCAGGGTGACATCTCAGCAACCCCGTGGTGGCAAGGCCGGGTGACCAGATTTTGGGAAGAGATTCCTCCCTGGAAGGGTGGGGAGGCCCTGGCAGAGATTTTCCAGAGAAGCTGTGGCTGCCCCATCCCTGGAAGTGTCCCAGGCCAAGTAGGATGGTGCTTGGAGCAGCCTGGGACAGTGGAAGGTGTCCAAGACGGGACTGGATAATCTTCAGCGTCCCTTCCGATCCCACTCTGGGATCCTGGAATTCCCTGGCCCTTGGTGATGTGTCCCGTCTCTGTGCTGCTTTCCCAGCCCAGCTTCCCTCTCCCAGCTCTCGGGGTGATTCCCCAAATCTGAGATTCCCCTCGTGTGTCCTGCCTGATCCGGGCTTGCAGCTCTACCAAGGAATGAGCTAAAATTCCCAATTCCTCCTTTTTTGATGTGGGTAGGATCTGATCCCCACACTCATCAGCGGGTCCAGATGTGTCCAGCTGTGGGTGGCAAAGCCTGACCTTGGGGCCGGCTCTGGCTGCCTTCAGAGGGAGATGGGAGCACATTTCAGAACCTGGAATGCTGGAATGCCCCTCTTCCCAACCAGCCCATGGATTGTGTCCATCTCCCAAGCCCCGTTTCAGCTGGAACTGCTCCATAACCCTCTGGATATGTGCATCCCATGCAAACGTCCCGGTCCCTCCTTGTGCTGTTGGGATTTTCCCTGCAGATTTCAGGGGCTTTGCAGCACTCCGAGACCCAAAAACCATCCAGGGGAAGCTTCCCGTGGATCCCATGGGCTCCAAACCCTCTTGGAATGTGCCCCATCCCTTTTGGCTGGCGGAGCTTGGAGCAGAAAGGTGTTAAAAGGGCTCATGGCCACTACTAAGCAACAGTTACCAACAACCTCAGGCAAATAAAATGCAGGAGACGATGGAAACAGGGAACAGCGGCCGCTTCCCAGCGTCTCCGCTGGGTGAGTCAGGAGCGTGTGGCGGCTGCTCCCTGCTCCTTCCTCGATGACAGCATCCACACATCCAGCCCTTGGACACGGCAGATCCTGGGATATTTACGATGCTTCCACACAACGAGTGTTTCTCTGGCCGCCGGGGGAGCGGGAGCGAGGAGCCGGGATTTGCACGTTCCCGTCCTTTGGGGCTGGGTTTTTAGGGCTGTTGCGGGATGTTCCCGGTGCCGTGCGCTCTTTTGCTGGGAATTTTGGGCTCCTTGAAGGTCATTGAGCCTTGACTCAGCACCAGCCAAGAGGGAAATCGGAGTGTGGAAGGAAAGGCGTTGTCCCAGTGGTGGTTGATGCAGACCCTCAAGGAATGGATCGCTCTGGGATAATTTTGGGGAGGTTTTCCAGGGAAGCTGTGGTTGCCCCATTCCTGGAAGCGTCCCAAGCCAGGTTGGAGCAGCCTGGGATAATGGAAGATGTCCCTGCCCATGGCAGGGGTGGGATGGGATGAATTTTAAGGTCTCTTCCCACCCAAACCATTCCATGATTCTATTCCACAGAATTCCCCCCACAGGGCTGAGTATTCCCAGGGAATTGCTTGGGCTCCATCCAAAACTGGGAAACCAGGAATCACTTCTGGAGGTGCCCATCCCACTGCCAATTCCCATTCCAGGGAATACCAAGCAAACACAAAACTGACATTTACTCAAAACCTTGGGAAAATCAGTGATTTTATCCAGTGTGCTGTTCCCAAGGCAGCTTTCCCAGGATGGCCCTGCTGCTGGAAGGGCTGGGAGCCACTGGAAAGGCATTTTCCATGTGCAGGTGGATTGATTCCAGCTCTGAGCTGCCATTCCCTAGCTCCACAGAAATAACAGCCCATGGACAGATGTCCGTCTGTCCGAGCCCGTCTGCAGAGGCATTCCCTGGATCTCCTGGAATGTTCTGCTCCCAGAATCTCCCGGGATTTGGGGACAGCCAGCCTTGCTGCAAGGAGAAGTGTCCATGCCAGGGCTGCTTCACCATCCCACGGGCTGTGCTGCAGGCTCTGACTTCCCAGTGATCGCAGCTGTGGAAAAAGGATGGAATTCGGGTCGGTGGAGGGGACCTGGCTCCCGCAGTGGTGTGGTTGTGACCTTCCATGACTCCAGTGCCCTCTCCAAGATGGATAATTCGGGCTGGGCAGCGTGGGGGAGCCAGGAGAACCCAGCTCCTGCAGGAGGGGCACGGAAAAGCGGCGGGAAGTCAGGGAATCCCTGCGAGCAGGGAAATGAGGCTGCTTTTCCCAACACCCCTTTAAACACATCCCGCTGCAGAGCCCGTTCCACCTCGCCTGGGAATTACCTTCACCGCCTTCATTCCCATCATTTCCCATCCAGCCACTCTTCCCCGTTCCTGTGGATGCTCCCTCACCTTCCCAGCCTCTGTTACCCCAGGAACTGCTGAGGATCCCCTGGGATTTGTGGCTGCCACCTCCACAGCGCATCCAGCTTTTCCTGGGCAGGCGGCACATGTGGAAAGGATGGAGACCTTCATCCAGGTGCCTCTGGAGCTGTTGTCCCTTTGCCTGGCACCCTCTGGCATCGCCCACGAGCCCGGCTGGTCAGTGACAGTGACAAGGACTTGGCTGAGAGGTGACATCGCTGCAGGACGTGGCACTGCCCGATGTCCTGGGGCGTGGGCAAGGCTCGGAGGAGCCTCTCCCGGAGCTTCCACCTCTCCCTTGGGAGGATGGGGAGAAGGAGACAGATTCCAACAGGGACTTGGTTGAGAGAACAACCCCAGCACCTTCAGATTTGCTCCTCTGGGAAGTCAGGACATGGGGATGCAAAGCCCTCGGAAGCTTCCGGATTTGTGGGAATTTTGGGCGGCGTCGCTCTGGGTGCTCCACAGGGAATGCGGGGGCAGAGGTGGCGGCCGGCACGGCCCTGTCCCCTCTGTGCTGCATCCCTTGGGATCGCACGTGAAGCAATCCCTGGGAGCATCCAGCACGTCCCAGGTGCTTCCTTCCCTCCGACGCCGCAGGTACACGGGAGATCCCCCCATTCCTGCTGCTCCAGAGCCTCTGTGCACACAGATCCCGCAGAATTCCAGCCCGGGAAGTGCAGGTCCATGCTGTGGGTGGGATCATCTTCCAGGATGGATCACTGCTTCCCTGCGGGCATTTTTCCCTCTGCTCGACACCCTCGTGTGTCCCATCTTTGCATCCTAAACACAATTCCTGGCTCTGCATCCATGGGATGATGCACCTTTCCCAGAGCATCCTGACTTTTCTCCTCACTCCCAGGCTCAAGGGGAAAATGCACTTCCAAGGAATGGGGTTCTGTTCCATGATTAAGGGGGAGTGGAAGGAGAGGCTTTGGCTCGAGTTCATCCTGATCGAAGTGCAGGATAAAGCTTGGGATCACCGCGGCAGCGCTCTCCTCGGCTCCCAGAGGATTCCTGGGGGGACCGTGGGCCAGGGAAGCTCCCGGAGGCTCCCGAGCGGGTTTCGGCCAGCAGCCGGCGTTTTGGGGCGGGAAGCTGAAATCCTGGAGTACAACATCGCCACCTGTTTGCCACGCGCGAACATACAGCGGGAAAAATCGCGGCCGGATGGATCCCACTGGGATGCGCAGCGCTCGGGATGGATCCCAGCAGGATGCGGCTCCACGGCGATGGATCCCATCAAGGGTGAACTCCATGGGGCATCCCCCCCCCCACCGGGAAGAACCCATCAGGATACAGCCCACCGGGATGCATCCCTTTGGACAGTCCCAAATCGGGATGAGTCTTATCAGGATGCAGCCATTGGGATACATTCCATTGGGATGCAGCCCCGTTCGGATGCACCCTATGAACAGCCCTCCACCAGGATGTATCCCAGCAGGGTGTATCCCAAATCAGGATGAATCCCAGCACAGCAGGATGTTCCCCCATTGGGGTATATCCCACCAGGATGCATCCCATGGGACAGCTCTCCATCAGGAGGGCATCAGGATGAAACCCCAAAGTTCAGGGTCACCCGGGTGTCACACAGAGTCACTGAAAGCCCACAGAGACCCCAGATAAAATCCCAGAATTATTTGGGTTGGAAGGAACCTCAAAGCCAGTCCCATCCCACCCCTGCCATGGCAGGGACACCTTCCACTATCCCAGGCTGCTCCAGCCTGGCCTTGGGCTCTCCGGGGATCCAGGGGCAGCCACAGCTTCTCTGGGCACCCTGTGCCAGGGCCTCCCCACCTTCACAGGGAAGGAATTCCTTCCCAAAATCCCATCTGGCAGTGGGAAGCCGTTCCCTGTGTCCTATTGCAACAGGCCCTGCTAAAAAGTTGGGATATTTCGGATGTGTGGCAATGAACCGAGGATTCCTCCCGTGCTGGGTTTATCCTCCGTCCCCTGAGAGCTCAGAGCTGTTCCATGCCCACGCAGCACGGGCGGTTTGGCAGCTTATCCATGGGCACAGTGAATCCCAGGATCACTGAGGGTGGAAAAGCCCTCCAGGATCACCGAGTCCAACCTGTGCCCAGTCCCCACCTTGTCCCCAGCCCAGAGCTCTGAGTGCCACCTCCAGCCCTTCCTTGGACACCTCCAGGGATGGGCACTCCAAACCTCCCTGGGCAGCTCCAAGGCCTGAGCACCCTTTCCATGGGGAAATTCCTGCTGCTGTCCATCCTGAGCCTCCCCTGGCCCAGCCTGAGGCCGTGTCCTTTTGTCCTGTCAGAACTTTGTCACCTCATGCCTCCCCCGGGAGAGGGGTGGCCCTGGGACCGTGTGCTGGCCCTGCAGGGGACAGCTGGGGACAGTGCCGGGGCCGGAGCCGTGCCGGGGCTGGAGCTGGTGGGAGGCTGTTGGGAGCTGTTCGTGTGGAGTGTGGTGATGGAATTGTTCTCCCCGAGCCGGCCATTGTCATGCAAATCTAAGTCCTAAAAAAATACTGAATTTCCCCTGCCGTCATTTGGAGGAAAAGCACTTCCCTGGAATTGTGCAGCGATTGGGGGGTGTCCTTCCATCCCGAGCACCTCAGGCTGGGAATGATGTCTGTGTAGCGCAAAGACCCAGTCCAGGGCAGAAATCTCCTCCTCCTCTTTTTATGATTTTTTAACCCTCAATCAGCTCAGAACCCTCTGAAAAGCTGCTTTTTGTTCACATGCTCCAGAAAAATTCCGGCTGAGCCACTGCGGCTCCAATAAAACTTTAAAGAGGGTCTGGACTTGGCGGTGGGAAGGAGCCGGGATGGAAATGGGAGTGAAGGAAAGCCTGGTTGGTGTTAGGAGAGATTTGGAAAAGCTCCTGGGGATGCAGGGGGGGATGGATGCAGTGTCCCAAGTCCCCGGAGCATCATGGATCAGCCATGATCCATTCAGAGCAGCTCTGGGATGATCCCTGCACGGCCAGGTTTGGGATAGGAGGAAGAGGAAGGTGCTGTTCCCTCCTCACTGCTCTTGCTCAACTCCAAATGCCACAGAAAAGAAAGGAAAAAGATTGAATTCCAGCCAGGTTCGGCAGGGCTGGAGGAAGGAATGGGCTTGGGGCTGCTCCAGCCTCTGCAGGTGACACCCAGGAGGTTTGCTTGGGAACGGTGGAGCTGGAAAATCCAGGATTAACTCGGTTAATTGGAAATGGAGAGGGATAATCAGCCCTGTTGCAGTGCCAAGCACAATCCATGGAATCAAGAACTCCGGGCAGGTGACCCCCGCGGTGGCCAGAGGGTGCCAGGCTCCAGGACACCCTGCCCTGGGGAAGGAGCTGCCTCGCTCCTGGAAGATTCCCAGCTTTTCTGAGGACACCCTGAAACAGAGATCTGCCCCAGGAATCCCAGTGTACAGATGGAAATCCGGGAGCAGGGATGCTAAACCCTTGGGAAAGGTGGCTCCTGCTCGTGCCAATGCCAGCAGTCACCCTGGAGTCACCTCTGGCGCAGGATCCTGCATCCCAACAGCCGCTGGGAGCACGGGACGGGAGCCGGGAGCCGGGTCTGGCTGAGCCCCATCCCGGCTGGATGCTCCAGAGCCTCCCTCCAACGCCGCAGGCACAGGGAAGGGTTTAGCACCGCGCCGCCGCCCCCACGGGGCCTGTTTTGGCACAATCCCAATCTTCCTGCATCTAAACAGCCGGGAAATGGAGCCCCGGAGTTTCACATCTGCGGGGTCGAAGCGCTGCCGGAGCCCTGGATACGTGGCGGATTCCTGGAGGGAAGGGGGTGGCAGCCTGGGAGCCGGGAATGGGGACGCGGCCGGGTGGCATCGGGGCACCAGCAGGATCCCGCACCCCTCCAAACCAAACAGGAGCCTCGGGAATGGGGCAGAGCGCTGGGTGCCACCCCCCAGTGACCCCTCCAGTGCCACCGATTCCCCGGAGCCGCGTTTCCCTCCTGCCCATTCCCAGCTCCCGCTCCGTTTCCCGCTCCCGGGCACAGCGTCGGAGTTTTTTTGGCTCGGCAGGAGCGGAGGCCGCGGAGCTTTGGTTGTTTTGATTCCAGTTCAAAAGGAAGCCTGAAAGCAGCCGGGGCTCCGTGTCCCGATCCCAAATCCGCACGTCCCAGCCGGGCCGGCACAGCCAGCAGCAAAATCCGCACGTCTGCGGAGCGGCTCCAGCTGGGAGAGCCCGGGACATCCAGCAGCCAGATCCCAGTCCCGGGGTATCCAGGAGCAGATCGCAGTCCCGGGACATCCAGCAGGCAGATCCCAATCCCGGGACATCCAGGAGCAGATCCCAATCCCGGGACATCCAGCGGCCAGATCCCAATCCTGTGAAATCCAGGAGCAGATCCCAGTCCCGGGACTTGCAGCAGCCAGATCCCAATCCCATGTTATCCAGCAGCCAGATCTCAGTCACATCCAGCAGCAGATCCCAGTCCCGTGCCAAGGCCAGGGGGAGATTTGGGAGCAGCCCCAGCCCGGGGCAGATCTCAGCCTGGGCCTCCCCTTTTGCCTTCCCCGGCTCCGGGGGGATGTCACCTCCCTGGGATTGGAAACCCTTCCTGGGATTGTCCTGGATTGGTGCCATGGGTCACCAAGAGCTGCTCCCGATGTCTGGAAGGAGCAGCAGGAATGTGCCCCTGTTCAATCCCATATCCCAACCCAGGCAGGGTGACCCCAGCCAGCTCCAGGAGGGATTTGGTGGCCCTTGGTTACCGGAGGTGATGTGGATCCGTCTTTCACCAACCCAGCCCTTTTTTCCACGCGGATGTGCCCATTTCCAGGGGAATGGAAGGATGGGAAGCCCAGGGTCCACATCTGGCCCTGGAAACATCTTGTGCACAGGAGCTGCAGATGTTGAGCAGGGAGAAACATCTGGGCTGCTTGGAGAGAGGGAGCCAGAAATTCATGGAACAGAAGACAGTGCCCAGCGGGGCCAGGGAGCTTCCATGGGGCAAAATCCCATCCCACAGCCCCTCTCCTCCCCGGAACAACCCTCTGTGAGCCTCCTTTGCCATTCAACAGCTGCTGAAGCACCAGGACAGGCTCCCACAAAGATTCCTGAAGGACGAATCCACAAGAAGACTTTCCTGGATAACCACGGATACCGCAAACTGCAGCACAAACACAGGGCCATCCACCCAAATCCGTTTATCCGGAGCTGGCTCCCGACCCCAGGGCATCCCTGGCACAGCATCATTCCCAGGAGCCTCGTGCCTCAGTTTCCCCTTCCACAAAGTGGGAATGCTGTGTCTGGCACATCCCTGGCCTCGTGCCTCAGTTTCCCCTTCCACAAAGTGGGAATGCTGTGTCTGGCACATCCCTGGCCTCGTGCCTTAGTTTCCCTATCCATAAAGTGGGAATAATGCTGGGTCAGGCACATCCCTGGCCTCGTGCCTCAGTTTCCCTATCCATAAAGTGGGAATAATTCTGGGTCTGGCACATCCTTGGCCTCGTGCCTCAGTTTCCCTATCCATAAAGTGGGAATAATTCTGGATCTGGCACACCCTTGGCTTCGTGCCTCAGTTTCCCCATCCACAAAGCAGGAATGCTGGGCTCATTCCCAGCCGGGCTGGCTCATTCCCGGCCGTGCTGCTCCATCCAGGACTGACCTACTTCCCTCCGGCAGAACTTTCTGCTCCACTTATTTGACCCAGCACCTTTTTGTTTGCCTAAAGCCGGGAATGTTTCCCCTCGGCCAAGCCGGGCGCACGCAGGGAATGTTTGCTGGAGACACAAACCGCGGCTCTGTGCATCCCTGGAGGAGCCCAGACCCCCTTTTCCCCGCTGCAAAATCCACGCTGGAAAGCTGCCACGTTTGGCTTTGCCCCCTTTTCCCCCATCCGTCTGGTCGTGCCGGGGACAGGCAGGAGAAAGGTGACATTGTTCCGTCCTGGAAGCAGCAGCAGCATCCCGGCTGCCGGGCTCTGTGGCTGCCTCAGTCATGGATGTTTGCATATGTTAAAAATATTTAGTCCGGTGCTAAAAAAAATATTATCCCCGAGCTTTGGGGCCAGCGGAGCATAATGGCACCTATGTGTCCGTGGGGCGGCGTTCCGGAGGCACACAGGGCTCCTCTTTGCCTCCGGAGCCATCCGGGGCTGAGCAGGGATGCCGGGAGCCATCCCGGTGCTGCTGCCTGCCGGGAATGCTGCTCTGCCCCTTGGAGAGGGGTTTGGGGTGAGGGAAGCTTTGTCGGGATGTGGGGCAGCGGGATGGGATTCCCTGAGCAAGGCAGGAGGGATGAAGGGTCAGACAAAGGTGTGGGCTCTGGGGCAAAGTTATAAAAACTGGGATAAGTCCTGTATTCCCAGCTGGCGGAACTGGGGTGAGCAGGGAACTGCCCTGCTGCCCAAATCCATGGACGCAGGCCATAGAGGGGAGGGCTGAGACCTCCCCAGCTCGTTCCACCTCTTCCCAGCCTCATCCCAGGCTTTGCCCGTGGCCTGGAGGTACCCAGAACTTCTGGGAATGCGGAGAAGCTTCCAGCAGAGCTTCATAGGAAGAATTCCAAGGCAGCCGAGAGTATGGGGGGGGAAAACATTTCCCCGTAGTGACCTCCCTGCGGGAAGCAGGAGTTTGGAGTTTGGGGTTTGGTGTTTGGAGTTTGGAGTTTGTCCTGGCCGCGGGAGGAAGACAACAGGGAGTGAGGCCACGGGATTTGTGTACGGGAGCATTAAGGAATCGTTTCCTCAGCTTTTTTCCCTTCTATATTTATTTTTCAAGCGGGAAAAGGAGCTGGAGGAGGGCGTGGAGGTGAAATAATCCCGGCTGGAGAGCGTGAAGGGATCATTATGCCCCGTCCTTTGGCTTTTCTGGCGCTTTTTTTCCCCCCTTTTCCGAGGGTTTCGGGAGCAGCCTGCGGACACTGCGGCCATTCATGGCTCGGCTGGGGGTGTGTGGGGCGCGTGGAGACGGGAATAATTCCTTCACAATGTGGAGCAGGGAAAAATAGGCTGGTTGTCTGAGGTGGATGGAGCTCAAGGTATGGAAGTGAGAGCGTCAATGCAGCCCTTTATGAGCAGAGCTTTTTCCCCGTGAATAAAACTCCACAGCTCCAAGGAAAATGTAAATGTTCGGGAGCCCTCGGAGACAGAATTTCAGGAAAAAATAAGGACAGCTTTCAGCACTGGGAAAACGGGATCCTGCAGCTCCCCACTGCTGATCCAGGCATTATTCCCCCCACTTCCTGCAGCTCCTCCATGGTTCTCCCTGTCCCCGCTTGAAGGGAGTTGTGTCCCTGTGTCCCACGGAATGTTCCCCGCCCGCTGTGGAGCTCGGGAATTCCTCCGGCTCCGGTGCCACCGGCTCCCCTGGAGCAGCGTGAAAGGTTCCATTCATCCCTGCCCTGCTTCCCTCTGGAGTCACCACACCCTGGGCCTCTGCTCCGCAGCTCCGCTGCTCTCCTTTCCTTAGCAGTGTTCCCACATGGAAGGCTGGGAAGGGATGCTCCAACTCCCTGGGCACAGGGATAATCTCCCCTGCCTTGGTCTCTGATTTCCCACCTGGAGCCGCTGGGATTGGGGGTTTGAGGAGCTGGAAAGAACAGGAAAATGAGGAAGATGAGTGGTGCCGCCTGCAGAATTCCCATCCGTGAGGGGATGGGCTTGGAGCAACCCGGGATAGTGGAAGGTGTCCCTGCCCATGGAATGGGATGAGCTTTATGGTCCCTTCCAGCCCAAACCAGCCTGGAATTCCACAGATCAACCCCTGGCTGGTCTCTGGGATTGGATCCTCAGCCCCTTCCTTGGAATCAGCTCACTCCAGTGGTGGGAACCTCCTGGTGGAGCTGAGAAACCGGGAAGCCAAATCCTGGTCTGGGTCGTGGCAGTGATGCTGCAAATTCCCTGTCCTGCAGCAGCAGGATGCTGGGAGCCTCTGGATGAAAGGGATCAAATCAGGCTGGAATGTTCCCTATGAACCAGCACTGCAGTGCATTAATGGGGGATAATTAATATCTAATTATAGTTAATTAAAAATAACCCGCCCAGCTGTACTTGGAAAACATTTCTAAGGGTGAGATGAAAATTCTTTCGAGCCCACCAGATTCCTAGAAAATTCCCATGTGAGTTAGATTAGCATGGAAGAAATTCCAGGTGCCAAAGAGCACCATCCTTCCTGCATCCAGAGCTGATGGGATCGTCACCCCTCGGGGGGAAAACCACAATTCCTTGGCAAACAGGGAATTCTGAGGCCTCCAGAGGGTGGTGTGGGGGTTCTTTAAACACAGATTTTAAGGAATATTTATCGGTGAGGTGATTCCTGCAGGAAAATGCGCCTGGGTTGGATTTCTGATCCATGAGGAACGTCCTGGCCGAGGTAGGGCCGGGAAGGGGGGACCCAGCCCGGGGGTTTTGTTTTGCACAAGCAGAAGTCGCTCTGGGACAATTCCATGAGGGATCGACCCAAATCCATGGATCCAGCATGAATTTTAAAGTGCATCGCTTTGCCCTAGGAATGGAGCTCCCAAAAACTTCCGGAAGCTGGAGCCAAGACCCGGGGCAGCTCCAAAGTTCCTCTGGATTTCCCTCAGGAGCCTTTTTCCCTCCTCCATCCCTGCTCCTGGGTGGGAGCGCTCCATTCCCAGGGATGTTTGCCACATGGGTGCTAAAATCCAGCCCAGGATACCCTTTTCCCTGGAATATCTGTGATGGATGCATGGATTTGCTATTCAGGGGGTGGATTGGGGTGTTTCCCTCAAGGAAAAATCAGGGAATCCACATGTGAAGCTAAACCAGTGCAGCACTGGGAGGGCACTGGGAGAGCTGGGATGCCACCAGCAGCATCCTGGAGCGTTCCCCCATGGAGAGCTCGGGATTGTTGGGATGGGCTGGAGGCAAAGTGGGGAAAAAACCCAATATTTTAATTCTGGTTTTCATCCAAAATTGGCCTTGGCTGGAGTTGCAGAGGCCTTGGGAGGACTTTGGATCCGAAAGAGTGGCTCTTATTTTATATATTTATTTTTAGTATATCTATTATATATATATATATATATATACACCATGTATTATATACACATCATATACATAAACCCCACATATTTTATATATTAGGTTAGATTTGAATCTATTTCCATGCACATCACATATTAAATTCACCATATTTTAATATATTCACCATATTTTTAGAAATTCACCATATTTTTATATATTCACCGTTTTTTCATATATTCACCCTATTTTTCTCTGCATCCACACATCATCAATTATCTAGCTCTCATATTTTTAATCTATTGATTTGCCCACACCCCATATTTCCGTAGGGGATTGCAGAGCAAACCCAGGGATGGGAGCTTTTCCATGTCCCAGCCATACCCCAGAGATGCCAGGAAATGTTTGCTCCCTTGTGGAGCTGGAAAAGCACCAAAAACTAGGAAAAAAAAAGTTATTAAACTCCCAATAATTCAATGTGAGCAGTTCAAACCCAGGCAGGAGTTGGTGCATCCCGGTTATCGCCATCAAAAATGGCCTTTTCCAAGGATTTCCAAGGATTTCTGCAGCCGCTGCTGTAAATAGGGATCTGCTCTTCCAGGGGCTTGGAGGGACTCCAGGCCAGGGGTTTGATTGCAATTCCACTCCACTGCCGGGATTAAAGGAGGGCTCTCCAGGCTCGGGGAGAGCCGGGAATGCTCCGGGGAACTCCGGGAATACTCCGGGGAGCTCCGGGAAGATGGCACTGGGTGCTGTGGGAAATGTGCTGACCCTGGAGTCAAATATTCCATCGTTTTAGAGTTATTTCCCTATTTTACCCTGACCCACCAGCAGAAATGGGGGGAAACCTCCCAGATCCTCCTGGCCGGAGAGGAAGCCTTTCCCAGCCTTTTCCCAAGGCGGGATCTGCTCCCCACATCAAGCACAGCTGCTTCCAGAGGCGGGAGGTGGCTCTGGATTGACTCCGGAGCAAGCGGGAGCTGCTGGAGCGCGGGATGAGCTCCTTTGATATGGGAACCCGACCCTGGCAGCGCTCCCCGCTCTGGCAGCCCTTTGGAGCCGCTTTTCCAGAGGGGCCTGGAAATGCAATCCTTTATCTGATAGTTTGGAGCAGCTTTTTTAATTAAGGCTCTGGCCCGGGGCTGATTGAGGAGGTGGGAGGGGGGGAGGGGGTTGTCCCGAGGGATTTGGCATATCCCGGCCTCTGGCACCCTGGGCAGCTCCAGGGCTCAGTTTTCCTCCGGTGCCACATTCGGGATGAAGCCTTTTTTCCCACTTCTATCCACTTTTCCCCCCCTTTCTCTCCCCTGGTTTTCCCCCTGTCTATCATTTTCCCTCCTTTCTGTCCCCTTTTTATCCCACTCCTTTTTTCCCCCTTTCTGTACCATTTTTCCCCCTTTCTATTCCTTTCCCCCTCCTTTCTTTCATTTCCCTTTCCCCCTTTGTACCCCCCTTCCATCCTTTTCTATCACCCTCATTTCCCTTTCCATTCTTTTCCCTGTCTATCCCCGTTTCCCCTTCCCCCCCTTTCTGTGCCCTTTCCTCCTTTCCTTCTTCCCCTTTCTATCCCCATTTCTATCCCTCTTTATCCCTTTTCCCCTTTATACCCTTTCCCCCTCCTTTTCCTCC
>VZRS01012932.1:180800-198300 GCA_013398055.1 Ifrita kowaldi | reverse complement strand
ATGTAAACCACTGCCTTTGACCTGGGCTCAGAAAGAGTTAAGGTATTAAAGACATCTCACATTTAATCATCTTTTTATCTCATCAGCTGCTATTTTGCTTTTGTGTGTGCAAGTTTTCTGCTCTCCGGGAAGTGATCTAAGTGTGACTTCCACCACTCCTGCTTGTGGAGCTCTAGAGGATGATTCAGCCAGTTATGTTTGTGTGGGTTTCCCCGCTGTCCTTCCTGTGCAGATCAGCTCCCTGGCACCCAAACCACAGGAAAAGTAAAATTAATTACCTCGTGTACCATCTTTGAGATCTTTGGAGAGCCTCCTGCTGTTTTTCCAACATGACGCCTTCACATGGTCGGGGGTAGCCCACGGGTCCTGCAACACTATGGAATTTCATCTTCTCCTCAATAACTTCTAAGTGTTGGTCAGAGAATCATGGAATAGTTTGTGTTGGAAGGGACCTTAAAGTCCATCCGGTCTTCAGCCTGGTGGGACCCAGAGCATTTCCTGGGAGAAGGGAGCTGTGCCTGTGCTGTGGTGTTGGAGGAGACCCCGGGGGATGCCCCGGGGCAGGCGGTGGCAGTGCTGGGCTGGTCTGCCCTGGCAGGGTGGCCAGGTTGACTGTCCCCAGCTGATGGGACTTGTGGACACCCACGGTGTGAGTTCCTACCTGTGCATGTCCACCGTCAGTCCTGAGCCTGGTTGTCACAGAATCATGGAATGCTTTGGTTTGAAATGGACCTTAAAGACCATCCCCTTCCAGCCCCGGTGCTGTCACATGTGCATCCACAGACACACCACTGGATGAGCAATAATGGAATTTCATTTGACATGAACACAACCCTTGGGGTCTCCTCTGATATTGTCGGTCAACCTCGCTTGGGCCACGTCCACAATCCTGCTCTGAGAGGAGCTCTGTGTTTAGGACAGCCTGGGGAGGCCCCAGCAGAGCCCCAGGGTGTTGTGTGTCCCACCAGCCCTCCCACCCCGACAGGCTCTGGGTCACCCTCCATCCCCGTGGGACATGCACATCACACAGGGAATGTTGGATTCCCTCCACACCAAACAGCCCCCATAACCCCAAAAAACCCTCCCAGTGCTCTGACGAAGGAGAACTGTGGCTCCCCGTACTGGATTAGGCCCAAAGTCAGTAAAACTAAAATTACAAACATAAAATAACTACTTACTGGCACAGCATGGATGTTTTCACACATTCCCTCCTATTCCGCAAGCTTTTCTGAAGACAGTAATGTAACAGAATATGCTTGAACATATGGCAGAATTAACAATTGATCCAGCTTCTGAAGGTGATATAAAATTTTATTCTGTGTGCTACACGTCTGTGTGGGTCATTCCTTCTGTGCCTGGGTCGTGGAGCGAAGCGCAGCCACTCAGGGGCTTTTCAATATCGTTTACACCAAGGCATCTGTGCCACACCCCCTTTAGGTGTCATTTAAACTCCAAAATAATGTTGGTTTGTAAACCATTGTAACTCCTTATCGTGGTCTCTCTGCCACAGCTCTTTGCCTGTGCAGCCACATTGAACCATTGGTTCAACCTCGGGGTTTTTATTGCGCTTTTCTGGGCTTTCAGGAGAGCTCCCAGTCAGCAAAAAGAGCTCTCTCTTAATTTGCCCTGTTGTGATAAACAACCCTCCTGATTACCTATGATTCCTGCGGTATAATTTTCAGATTACTTGGCTCTCCTGGGTTCTGGTTGTGGAAAGATGCTTCTGGCTTGGCATGACATCATTTGAGCTCCCAAATAATCCCAGCCTTAATTACCTGCAGGTATAAGTTCGATGTGTTCCACCCTTCAAGATGTGTCCCTGTGTAATCCCCCAGCTGACAGCGTGGCACAGAAGTGTAGAGACTCCAGTTCATACTTAAAAAGACAAAGGAGAAGATAGAGGAATAGAGGAATAAATGTAAGAGCAAGTCCTGGTGTCTGTAGTTGCTGTTACAGCAACCTTGAAGTAAGAGCAACCTTGGAGAACTGCTGCTTTCTCTAACTTCTTTCCCGGCAGAAACTGCCCCCTCCTGAAGAAAATGGTGTTGAAATAAATATATATATATATACACACATTACTGGGATAAATTCTACCAGGAAGTAGTTAGCCAAGTTGATGTGTTTGTCCAAAATAAAAGTGCTGTTTAATAAATAACAAGAGCAGCTGGACTGACATTTTCTGCATAACAAGTGTCGCTTTTAACTTATGTTAAATGCTTTAGCAGAGTGTTTCCTGGCTTCATTTATTTCTGCTTAGTCAGAGGGGGTTTAATCCTGAACTGTGTATTTAAATCACTTTTGCCATTCAACTTCTTCCAGATCAAAAATTACCCCCGTTTAAAAATAATGCATTGGATTGATGGAAATGTAATTGTTGGAGGCCTTGAAGAAATACACAAGTTGGCAACTCTTCCCCAGCCCTTTGTTGTTTCAGAGTTTAGCAGTTAAGAACAACACAAATACATTTTGTTTGTAGTGGGTCACAGGTTCAAAGAGACTTTGAAAAAATAGACTGGGGATAATTGGGTTATCAGATGCAGACACTGCAGGGAATTGAGCATTATCTCTCCTTAGTGTTGGGACTACTAGGTCACTTCCTTCCCTGCCCAGCTCCCCTCTGTCAGCCTGACACAACCCAGATGGCTGCAGCGGGGTTTTACTGGTGGCCACCCCAAAGTTCTCCCTTTCTCCACCCTTCAACAGGTTGATTTTACGAGCCATGGCCATACTAAATAACACCTTGCCTTGCCTTCCCCCCACTGATTCACCAGTCTGTGACTGCTGGGAGCACAGGGCGCTGGGATCCAAGCGAGTCTTCCCTCGCCTCCACTGCTGTTCCTCATTTCTGTTGGACAACATCTAACTGAGCTATTGACTTGCACTTTGACACTGCCACTGCTACTGGCTTTGATTGCACTGTCAATCTGAAAAAAACTCTTTCAAACCAGCAGTAAAGCCTGTAATTGGTTAACTTCGTTCTGCATAAGCTTTTCTGTCCAGCACTTGCTGTTGTAGTGTAGGTCTGAGAGGACACTTTATATTACATAGAGCCAGGGGAGGCTGCACTAATTAATTGTAATTAATTCACTATTTTTTT
The DNA here is from genome assembly GCA_013398055.1 of Ifrita kowaldi. Lineage (NCBI taxonomy): Eukaryota > Metazoa > Chordata > Aves > Passeriformes > Cinclosomatidae > Ifrita > Ifrita kowaldi. Next base: position 195,203 of record VZRS01012932.1, on the reverse strand, counting down.
ATATTTTAAGGGTTTTAAGCATAAGCAGATAATATATATTCATCTAAAAGTGTTCCCAGTTAACGGTGGCAGGACAATACATTGTTTTATTCAGGAAGTTGCATTTATTTTGCAGATGTCACTTCCTGCTGCATGGCTGCATGACTGGAGTTCCTTGGTGTGAGAACATGCACTGTTTGAGTTGTTTGAAGAAAAGAGGCCTGACATTAGCATGTCTAGTGTCTAATTAATGTATTATCAGTGCCTTGTGTAAGGGGGTGGGTGTTGCTCCTTGTGAAATCGTTCAAGCCAGAAAAGAAGAGTTCGTGGTCCCAGTGCATCTACTGGAATTACATAATTAAATCGCAGGATATCCTGAGTGGGAAGAGACCCACAAGGATCATCCATTCCAGCCCCTGGCCCTGCCCAGACACCCCAACAACCCCACCCCGGGCATCCCTGGCAGCGCTGTCCAAATGCTCCCGGAGCTCTGGCAGCCTCGGGGCCGTGCCCATTCCCTGGGGAGCCTGGGCAGTGCCCAGCACCCTCTGGGGGAAGAACCTTTCCCTCATCTCCAGCCTGACCCTCAAGAGATAAAAATGCACCAATGCACTGAATTTATCTGTGCACTCAGAGTATAAACAGAGACATGCTCACAACTGAAGAACGTTATATTTCAGGGAGTTTTCCTTCCCAAATTAAAGCATAGGGAAATCCTGGTGTTTGAATCTTTTGCTGTTTATTTGAAGCACTACTTTGACTACTTCATTTTTGTGTTTGGAATTGTGTTCAAACAGATGAAAATAGCACTTTAAACCAATTAATCTTCAGTATTTCAGCTCAATACTGAGAATTTATTGGCATCTCCTTGCTTCCTCTCCATACTGGGTGTTTAATGCGAGCTTGCTTGTTATGCCTACTCCGTAAATTAGCATTATCCACCCTGTATCTGCTTGTTTCTGAAGAATTATTATACAAAGCCTCATTTTAAGGAGGTCAGACCCCTGCATGATGATTTGTTGTTCATGAATCTACTTTGTGCCAGTTTGTGTGTGCATGTGCAATCAGAAGTGACTTGGAGTGAGTGAGATAATAATCATCTGCTGCTGATATGAAGACTTCCTCTATTCGACTACCATGAATCAGGCTGATTCCAAGTGAATGAGATTTTAATCACCTGTCACTGCCGCCAGCACTTTCTCTATATTTATGATAATTTTTTTTTGTCTTTTTATTGAAATCAGTGTTGACTGAATCGAGTAATCCTGATTAGCAATCTCACTGTATGCAGTCAAGAGTGAAATGCATCAGAGCATTATTGGTACACTGAACATGCTGAAATTGGAAAAAAAAAGGAGAGGCTAAGTGTGCTGGGGTGTTGGCTTGGCTGGAGGTGAGGGCTGGAAGGTGCGAGATCTTTCTAATTGCTCCCCAAACTGGGAGGGTTTTTGCGTCGGGACTGGGGAAGTTGTACTAAAGAACCCCTAAAAGCTCTGATTTAGTTACACCTCTTGAATCTCAACTGCAGGGAGCGAGTGAAGTCATCAGGGTGGCATGCATGGAAATTAGGGCCATTTAGGGCAGCCTTCCCAGGAGGAGGGGTTTTATTTTTCTAAGTTTTGTATATAAAAAAAAAAAATTTAAAAAATTTTTGAACAAGGGGAACAATGTAACATTCAAACCCTGTGATTTGCCCCACAGTTTTACTGAGGCACAATTATTTAGAGCCATAGAATGGTGAGGGTTAATTTATCTTTAGTTATTTAGGGCTATCTTTATGTATTTAGGATTATTTCTCTTTCTACGAGTTCATATTTTTTACATACCATGATTTTGCTGCCACGTGGTGTGGGAAACTTAGGGTCTTTAATGCTGTGTGACATGTGAAAAACAAGTGCTGTGAAAGCCCTTTTTATTCTTAAAAAGGGTTTGACTGATGGCTCCTTAAGCGGCAGTGTCAGATCTGCAGCAGCTTCTGTGTCCCTGTGTGCTCCTGTGTCCCCATCCCGCCGGGATGGGCAGGACGGGACCCTGCTGGGGTTCAGTGCCAAAGGCAACAGGGTGGGAGTCTTTGGAAACCCCAAAAAGGGCTGTGAAACCCCCGTGTGGGGTTTTCTGAAGGAAAACATGGATGGAAATATCCTGCTGGCTGTAATTCTCAGTCTAACTGCGCTGCAATTAGAAATCTCAATATTCAATCCAGCCCTCAAATCTTATTTTGCTGCATTACAGAGTTATACTCAGCCTAAGAAATTACATTTCCAATGGTATGATAAGTGCAGTAGTTTTGGACAGGAAAATAGTGCTCCCTAATGTCTGCCCAGGCCTCTGCCCCCAGTGGGGCTGGAGCCCAGGGTTCTCTGTTTATTTGTTCCTTACACTGTTTTTTTCTGCTTCCTGCCGTTCCTTCCCTTCATTTTGTCCAACTGTCTTCTCTCGTTTCTTCTCCTAATTTCTTATTTTTAAAATGCACTTTTAAAAAGCTCTTACAAAGCCCCTGCCAACCCCGGCAGCCTCTGCTCCACGTGTGACCCCCTCTGACCTTGGCTCTGTCCAGACTCCCTCATTCTCCAGTTCTTCTGCCCAACATTCCTCTGATTCAGTATTTTCCCATCCATTCACTTCCTCAGCTCTGGATTTTGTTATCTGTGCTCCACTCTTAACATTTTAGCAGTTTTTTGACTTTCTATCACCTTGGTCATCCCACGGCTTTCCATTCTCTCCTGCTCAGTCATTCTCACCTGCTTCTCCTAAGGATTTTTTTCCTTCTTTAGGCTTTGGAATTTTATCTTCTCTGCTGTGCTGTGCTGACTCTTGTCCTTTTCTTCCTTGCTGTTCACCCAGCTTTGCTTGGGTTTGGTCCCCTTTCCTCCTTTTTGTGTGTGGTCTCCTCCACCCAAAGAGCCTCAGCTCTCAGCCTGTCAAGTGCGTTCCAGGTCTGTCCCTGTCCCCTGCCTTGGTTTTCTCTGCAGACCTACCTCGGTCTCTCTTTGAACTCTCTCTCTTCCTGAAGGTTTGCACTGAAGTGAACTAAATGTGAGCAAAAGCCAACACCAGCTTCAAAATTTTGGGCTGAGGCCACCGGTGCCACACCTGGGCTCTGTCACTCGTGTCACGGTGCTCAGCTGCCTTTAAACGCATCACATTCAAGCCACAGACAAATTCTTCTCCCTCAATCCCATCTTTATTTCTTTTTCTTCCAGCAAAGGGAAGAATTCTTATCCTGGGTGTCAGGCTTGCAGCATTCCCCCCTCTTTATCCTTGTCCCCATTTTCCTGTCCTGCTCAAAGGCAGCGGGAACCTCGGCTCCCCTCCTGCTCTGACCACAGGAGCCCCCCAAGCTCTGCCTTGTCCCTGGTGTGGAATTCAAATGTTTTCACAGCCTTTGCAGCTTGCTCACCGTATTTATCACTACCAAGTGTTTGCCTTGCCTTTCTCTCTGCCTGTCAGCTGGGTACAGCACGATGTAGATTGAGGGAAATCAGCCAAGGCACGAGAGTGGCCTCCTCATTACTCCCATGGTGTGAGAAAGAATAATTGGATCTGGAAGCAGAGGTTGTGGATGCCTGTCCTGGGATGTGTTTTTGACTCTGGCATCTGGGAAAATAGAAACTGGGAGGATTGGTGTTACATGGACCTGCGGGAAGGGGAGGTCTTGCAGAGCTGCTTCTGACGGGGAGGGGAATCTTAGAATAACAGACGGGTTTGGGGTGGAAGGGACCTTAAACCTCACCCGGTGCCACCCCTGCCATGGCAGGGACACCTCCCACTGTCCCAGGCTGCTCCCAGCCCCAATGTCCAGCCTGGCCTTGGGCACTGCCAGGGATCCAGGGGCAGCCACAGCTGCTCTGGACAACCTTGTTCCCAAAAAAATCCAAACACCTGGAGCCCTGCTGTGCTTTCTGCCTGCTCTCTCCTGGCTCTTCCACTACTTCTTTTCCACCTCCATGAACTGCTGGTGTTGCTCATTAACTCTTCATCTTAATTATATTTTTGGGTGTTTTATGTCAAGGTCTGTCTCCATTGGGAGTTTTTCAGAACTGAGGCTGTAAAACCCTTATCCTTACCAACCCTTCTGGTTTTCCCATAAATACATCACTGCTGATGGATACAGCTCTTGTCCCGTAATCCTGCAAATGGATCCCACTGTTTTTATCAACCTTTTCACACAGCCAGAGAACCCTGGAATGGTTTGGGTTGGAAGGGACCTTGCAGACCATCCTGGTCCTGTGTCTTATCACTCACCCCTGGCACACCCAGCCCTGGGCCCCCCACCCAGCCACAGCCCCACGCCCACCCTGGGCCTGTTCAAGGGGTTTCAGGAGCTCATCTCCCCTGTGGCTGCTCCCAGCCTGGGCAGCTCCCAGCCAGGACGTTGCAGGGATTACAAAGCCGTGTAGATGTGGCACTGGGGACGTGGTTTAGTTGTGGCCTTGGCAATGTCAGGTTTATATTTGGACTGGTTGATCTTGAATGTCTTTTCCAACCTCAGTGATTCTGTGAGCCTATGGTTTTCCTGTATATTTTTCTGTATTACCCCCTCCTTTTCTCTCTCTCCCTGTGCTGTAACATGCACCCACCTCACCATGAAGCCACTGCTGCTTTGGCTTCCTTCAGATATTTCTTGCAGACCCCCCTCGTTTGTCACCAAGCCAACCCAACACCTGCTTTGCTGTTTGCATCCATCAGCAAGAATCAACTTTTTCACCTTTTGCTAATTTTCCTACCATCACCACACTTCATTATTTCTAAACCAGCCATTGGCTGCAGGTCCAATTTGCTAAATAATGCATATGGCATTCATGTCCATACTGGCCACTTGCTATACATCACCTTTTTATAGCTGCTTATACCTGGATTTTTTATTAACTCCTACAGAAAGTTAAACTTCCTCACTTTTAAGGGTTGTTGTGACCCCAGAGAGAATTTCAGGCCCTAATGAGCACTGATAAACCCTACTTCAAACCCAAACCACAAAATTTGGCTGACAAAACATACATAGAAATTTAAAAATAAATTACTTGATTTCTAAAGGGTTCACACCAGTGGCAGCAGAGCTCCTGCTCTGCTTTATGGATTTGTGCTGCTGGTGGAGTGCTGGTGACTGGCCCTGAAGGCTGTAACTGGGGCAGATCCCCAGTGTCAAATCAGTTCTAGTTATTTCTGAATTGTCATTAATCTTTTTCCTTTCCTCATTTACTAATGGGCCTAGTTTCTCTCGGCTGCTTCTCTTTAGCATACAAACAATTACAGGCAAAGAACACCCTTAAGGTTGCAGAGACAAGCATTTAGAATTAAAGATGCTGTAATAAAGGCAACCCCTGCAAGCTTTGGTTGGACTCCCTGTGCTTATCCATGAGGATATTGGGTTCTGTTCCATAATCAGAAACAGGATTTCTCCCCACACACAATCCCCACCTCGTTCAGTTCTGTTCTGTGTTTTTCCCTCATTGTTCAGTGTGTGGTCCTCATGCTTTAGTTATTGAGTGTTATTCAAGTCTTGCCTCAGAAAACCAGCCCCAAATTTCTCCCTGAGCCATCTCACAGAGCTCCTCAGCACTGTGGGTCTGCAATGGTGTCCTTGTCACACAACTATCCCAGCCTTAGAAATGGGAAGTGGAACCACTGAGGAATTAAGAATTAAGCAGGGAAGTCTCTCTGTAGATGCTGCCCAGGAGAAGTCGAGGGTCTGGCTTTCCATGGTCTGTGCAGCACATATGTACATTACAGAGTGCAATTATGTACAATATACATGTATTATGCACATAAATGGGCTTTTTCTCTGTCCAGAACCCAGCTATCGTTGAGTTCAGTTGTAGCAAAGTGCACAAGTCCTAGTCTGGGGTACAGCCAGGCCCGGAGAAATGAGCCATGCAGAATTAATCATCACCTCTCAAAGGCTGGTGTGAGCAGACCTGGCCAGAGGGGTTGGCTGAGGGACAGGGAAGGTGGCATGCAGAGATTGCTAATTCCTGTAGCCTTTTTCTTTCCAACTCCTGACTTATCCTAATCACAATTTTTAGCATTATCAACAAGTTCTGAGAGGGATGATTACAAAAAATTGTGTAATTAATTATTCATTTCAGTTGCATGAGGAACGGGCTTGTGAAGAAAGTTGTTTTAGCTCCAAAACCCCCAAATATACAAGAGGGTGTAAAATAAGGCACTTCATGCAACTTTCTGCATCCTTAAGAAACCCCTAGAGGTTATTTTCCTAGGCCCGTGGGACATCCACAGCTTTGAAACATTTAAATGCACTGCAGAGACGTTATCAAACTTAGCTGTGACCTCCTAATAAAGAGAAGATCCCTAAATTTTACCAGGTATTTCTTTGTTCATGGCAGGGAAGTGATAAGGCTGGGGAGCCTCGTATCCTGTCTGAAACGTGGAGTGGGAGAGCCCAGTGGGAACACATTCCTCTGCTCTGACTCCCAGGGAAACTCTCCCAGCTAATTAACGAGTTCCTCCCTCGCCGAGGATCTGCCGAAGGTGCTCTGACACCTTGTTCTTTACTCTGAGTATTCAGGAAGAGTAGGAAAGACTACACAAGAGGTGCTAGACATCCTTTAAGGAAGGATCAACACTGGAAAATAGTTCCTTTCAGAAAGTTGGAAAAGAAGATGGGGAGAAATTGAGCCCAAAATTGGGATAAGGACAATAAAAAAAAGCAGAAGGGAAATGAGGAGAAGCAGAGAGGAGAGGCAGCGAAGTTGCAATGAATGAAAAGACCAACAACTGAATGGAAGAGAACAAAAAATGGTGAATTGGAGTGGTTGCCATCCAAAAAGTCCTGGGCCATCTCTTCTCCCACTCTGCTCAGTGCCCTGTTCCAGGTGGAAGGTGACAGCAACGTCACAGTGCCAGAAGCCAGAGGGGAGAACCAAAAAGAGCTACAGAGGGTCTCAAATACTGGGAGCTAACCAGGAAACCATGAATTCTGAAATAGACAGAGAAAAAAAATAAATGCAAGGAAGTTGCTGAAGTTATTAAAAGATAAGATTTATGGGCAAGTTCATTTCAGTTGGTTGGCTCTCCAATCAACTACCGTTGCTAATTGGATTAGTTGCCAAAATAAGCTAAGAATAGAACCTTCTCTTTCCTTATTGTTAAAGCTTTCCAGGGAAAAAGTCCTTGAGGACAAAAATTAAATCTTTATTTCTAGCAACATAAAATTCCCCTCTATAAAAAGGAAGAACCTTAACACTGGGCTGTTCCTCCTCTCCTGCAGAGCTCCTGCAATCCCAGAGCGCTGGGAGAGGGAACATTCTTGTTCCTCTCCAAATCAACTGGGTTGTGGCAGATGCCGAGTATTGTTCCTCTTGATTTTGTCAGTCTTTCTTGTCCTTTCTCGAGGAATTTCCTCGCTGCATTTTGCACAGCTGACTTACGGCTCTCTGGGAATGTAAATACTTCTGACAGAATGGAACAAGCCTAGAGAAAGCCTTAGGTAATTTCAGAGTGCCCCTTAACACAGAGAACCCTCAGCATCCATCCCCCACCACGGATTTTTTTCCCTAAAGCCAGCACAGCTCTTTCCAAAACAGCTTTCTGAGAAGCGAATCAGGTCCTCTTTCATTGCTGGATCAAAGTGCAGATAAATAATAACCTGCAAATAAGTTATGTGTATTATACAGGCTTGTGTGCTTTGTGTTGGATCCTTCTGCCCTGGAAAAACAGCAGATCCACTGGAATTATTAACATTGTGATTTCTGATATTTATTTTGTATTAAATTTTTTTTTAAATTTTTGTATCAATATATTGTCTCAACCCATAATAAATATTTAGCCTACTCTTTGCTGTAGCCCGTGTGAAATGAACTTTTATATAAGAAGCTCAGCACAGCCCTTCTTTTGCAACTTAAACAAGCAGATTATGCCTCTCCTATGGAAACAGGCTGGGAGAGCTGGGGGTGCTCACCTGGAGAGGAGAAGGCTCCAGGGAGAGCTCAGAGCCCCTTGCAGGGCCTAAAGGGGCTCCAGGAGAGCTGGAGAGGGACTGGGGACAAGGGCTGGAGGGACAGGACACAGGGAATGGCTTCCCAGTGCCAGAGGGCAGGGCTGGATGGGATCTTGGGGAGGAATTGTTCCCTGGGAGGGTGGGCAGGCCCTGGCCCAGGGTGCCCAGAGCAGCTGTGGCTGCCCCTGGATCCCTGGCAGTGCCCAAGGCCAGGCTGGACATTGGGGCTGGGAGCAGCCTGGGACAGTGGGAGGTGTCCCTGCCATGGCAGGGTGGCACTGGGTGGGATTTGAGGTCCCTTCCCACCCAAATCACTCTGGGATTCTCTGCAGATCCGTTCTACTGCAATTATTACCTCTCATGTCTAAAGGCATGGTTAATTAATTGAGATTCTATGTTCTGGTTTCAGCTTTTGATTTTTATTTCAGTGAAGGAAAACCCCTGTAACTCAGAGGTGGAGATGTTCTGATGTCCTTTACAAATCTTCACCACAGGTGAAGGGCAGAGGATGAGACCAAAGCATGTCCTGAAACAACAGCCTGGTGCTGTCTGTGGGGCTGATGGCTTGAAAACTCTGATAATTTGTAGGAACGTGAAATAAATTCACAGTCTTGCATTAAGGACAAAATTAATCCATTTGTTTTATCCACTGGGGTGCAGAACCCTCTTCCATGACCAGTGATTCCTGCTTTTGTTGGTGAGTGGTGGTAACCCCGAGCTCCAGGCAAAAAGAAAAATGCCTGCAGGTAGTGCACACATTCCATGCATTTTCCATCTGTTTTTGTCAAAGGAAACCACATTTCCTAGAAATAGTGAGCAGGGAACTCACTTCGAAGTGTAAACAAGTCAGAATAAAGCACCTTTCCAAAAAAGCCTTCTTTAAAAGTAGGCCGAGGTTTAAAACTATTGAACAAAAACATTGGATTTGAGTGATTATTTTGGGCCTCTTTTGAGGCCTGGTGTGAAAAGCCCATCAAAATCTCCCTGTGCAGCCCGGCAATGCCCACCTGGGAGTGCACCCGGCCTGAATGAGAGCTCAGGGAGGCGGCACCGATCCCACCCATCTCCATGGAAAGGGAGCTGGGGAAGCTGAAGTTGCAGATTGTGTCTCATGGCTGTCATCAAAGCATTATCAGCTTCTTCACTGCCGAGTGCAGAGATTGCGAGAGCCACTTATCTGTCCCAGAAATCCTGCCTCAGATTAGGCGTCAACATTTCCACCTGTTCCTCACCCATCTGCTGAATTTCCTCATCTCTTAGACCCGGCCTTGTGGAGAGGTTTGAGTGTTCTGAGCCTGAAAGTTTTCATCGCTGGAAGTTTTCATTCACAGAGCGTGAACGTTTCTGGGTGAGGGGAAAATTCGTATCTAACTAATTAAGAGAGGAAAATACCATAAGGATAATTTATTTGCATTCATTGAACAGAAGTATTTGAGTTTTTTTAATGTACAGAATGTACTGAGTTGGAAGGGACCCATCAGGTTCATCGAGTCCAACTCCTGGCCCTGCCCAGGACACCCCAACAATCCCACCCTGTGCCTGAGGGCGTTGTCTAAACACAAATTTGGAGTCATTCCAGGAAAGCAGAGGCACTGCACTCCCACTAGAGAGGTCAGGGAGCATCCAGAAAAATCCTGAGAGGTTTGACTGTGTCCGACAGAAAAAATTGCTCCTCGTGACCAACCCAAAACGTCAAAGCCAAAGTTGTTGGTTGTTTGCAGGAGCAGATTAAAGAGCTTGGATTTGTCATCCAGCATGGATCTCCTCAGATGAAATATCCAGCTATTTGATATATATTGGATATTAAAGCTGCCTAATGGGGGGATCAACCATCAAATATTCCAGCTGTGGGACTCGTGGGCACCCACCTGAGGTTTTTGGTGAAGGGACCCCCTCTGCATCTGCTCAGAGATGACCCAAAAACCCCATTGGGCTGAGGCCCATTTGCAGCAAACCCTGATCCAGCTGTGTGGAAAAGTTTGGGGAGATACCCGGAATGTCATGCAGTTCTACTAATATTAGCTTTAGCAACTCACAATTATAATGACTAATTGGAGCCATCACTCATTGCTATTGAGTTCCCAGGTGAAAACTATGGACCAGAACCTCCATTAGCATAAATTAGCATTGGAAAGTCAATTAAGTTACACTGATTTTACACTAGTTTTACTGTCTTTCGTAAGGCGGAGAAGAAAAAAAAGCTCAATTTCTGACTTCAATTACCCATTTTTTTCCCCCTCCAAAGCAAATTTTGGTCACATTTCTTCAGAGTTCTCCAAAACCAGACCTGTCTTCACCTGGAATGGAGCCCTGTGGCTTGGCTGGGCAGAGCAGACTTGCTCAGCTATTTTCTTGTCCTCGAGGTGATTTGAGTGAGCTGGATTGTTGCTTTTCCTCAGCACAGGTTTCAGAGTGGAGTGGATAAAAGAGCTTTTTCCATGAAATATCTCTTCCAGGGAACTTGGTCCCATTCCCAACACGAGAGGAGAGGCTTTTTCTCCTCTCTTCTGGGGAGAAAGGGAGATGAGAAAGGAAAGGGTAAAAATATGCAATGTGGAGCCATGCCCTGATTTAAGGGAAAAAACCATGATAATTTGCATTATATTTATAAATCAGTGTGTGAGTACCTGAACACAGAGTTTGAAAGCAGAAATATTTCTCAGTAGCATAAATCTTAATGGAAATCTGGCAGCAAGGTGCAGGAAAACAAAATCTGCAGGTTGGTGGTATGAATTGCAAGCACATTATTGGAAATGTTCTACCCTGGCTTGAAGGTGCCAGAGATGTTCAAGAGTGTTCCTGAAGGGAAGAGAGGGATCTGCAGAACACCAGTGGTTTATCAGCCCTCTCCTACAGACTGCTGAACTAAGATCAGATGAACTACAGGACTGTGAAAATAAGAATTAGTGGCAGACAAACAAATCCAAGGAGTTTGGGAATTTTTGAGCCATAGATAGGCACTGGTTTGTGTTTTCCTCTTAAAATTATAAGAATAGTAATTGCAGATGTGAAGCACTCAGGGCGTGGGGTTTTTGTGGTGAAAGATTATCTTCCATCTGCAGAGAAAGATCAGTGTCAGGCTGGCCCTGTGCCACTTCAGGGACTGAACAAGAAGAGAACACCGAGGTCTGTCTCTGACATGGTGAGAAATTCCCCACAGCATCATTTTTCATCAGCAGTGGCACCAAGGATCTCACCTGGGCCACCAGGAAATGCTCGTGCCAATACTCAGGCAGAAGACACGAGCTAAATTAATTTTTTTTACATCTGAACCAAGTTTTTATAGTTCAGCTGCTTCCACGCATTCTGCAGTTGTGTTAGGAGGCTGCAGGTGGAGGGAGGAGAGGTTTCCATTGAGGCTGGACCAGGACTGACGTTTGGGCACATTCCATTCTTTGGGACATTCTTGGGGAGGTCCTGTCCATCTATGACCACCCCTGCCCTCGTGGTTGCATTGCAGCATCCTGAGACCAAACACAGCTCCAGGATGTGCCCATCCACCCTCCCACTTTGCCTCAGAATTCCTCAAAACTCTTCACTTTGATTACAAAAATTTTTTGGACAGATTTCTTGCCTCCATCAATGTGAACCAAGCAACCACTGACTACAGTGAAACTAAAATATTTTCCTAGGTGTGACCTCTTGGCTGTCTCAGCAAACATTTTGCTTGATGTTAACACTCCTCCTGTGGAGCATCTGTGTCCTCCGGGTATCCCCTGATCCCTGGGCTGATACTGGGTATCCCCTGGGGACAAATCTTTCTAATCAGATCCTCCTATTTGTTCCCTCTTGTGTTGTCTCACATTAGATACTACTTTGGTGATTGCTGCCAGGGGTTTTGGAGGCACAATGGGCTCTGTAATATGGTGGCATCACACATCTCCCATAACTGAGGAATTGGCATTTATTGAGCTGTTCATAGAATTCCAGAATCCCGGAATGGTTTGGGTTGGAAGGACCTTGGAGCTCATCTCATTCCACCCCCTGCTGTGGGCAGGGACACCTTCCACCATCCCAGGCTGCTCCAAGCTCCGTCCAACCTGGCCTGTAAGAGAAATAGCTTTGCTAAGACAAATCTTCCAGCACACTTCAGCCAGGATTATTTTGTCATGGAGAAGATGATTTTTGTGGGTAAAGCCATCAAGAACAGACTCATAACTTGTTCTTCTGGCTGAGAGAGGATGAACTGAGACCTTTCAACTGGTTTTGGCACGCAGGACCCTTCAGACAAAGAGTTAAAGGGAACATGAGGACAACCCTGGGACTGTTTGGAAGCTTTGATAAGCGCATTATCAAAATTATTTTATGATTTCCATTAGCTGGCAAGCGGAGCTGGTGGGCAGGCATGGAGGGCTCTGGCATGAGGATCACGCTGCTGCTTCCATTTGGAGTCCTTGGAGGATGTTGGGAAGTGTGGAGGAGCCCCTCAGCTCCTGGGGTGAGGGCAGGAGGTGAGCACGGAGCCCCAAACGCCGCACGCTGCCAGGCCTGAGTGCAAGATGAGCTGCGGGGAATTTCAGAGTGTAAGCATTAAAATAAAAAAAAAAAAAAAAAGGCAAAAAAAAAAAAAAAGCCCCAAATAGAGCCCGTAGATGGTAATGACAATGTTTTGTTATCTTTATGTTGTTTTCTTTGCATGCTTGTTAAAAAGTGGAGTCAGAGTGTCTGAGACGGAGCCCTAACAAGTTCCTTCTAATCAGCCCCGGAATGCTTCTGTCAGGCACAAGAAAAATGCTCAGCTTGAACAAAGCTGCATTTTTCCCCCAAGAAACACATTTGTTTAAAGATTGGCCTGTCAATTTGTGAATCAACATTTCGGCTTTTTGCTCAGACATCATGCTTTTGCTTTTTTTTCCCCCAAGAAGGGGAAATAATACAAAGCTGCTATTTGTTGTTTGAAGGAAGTAAACTTCATCAGGTCGACTTAGATGTGTGCTTCAAATGTCACTCAGTACAGCTTTCTTGTAATGAAACGCTGCATACAGATTTCTTCCTTTAGGCTCAAGGGGATTAGACCCAGTAAAAGAAAAATTCAGTCTTCCTTGCTGTGGTGCATCAGAGTGAGAAGTTTAAAATCCACAATTTATTCAAATATTGATATTTCTACTTGTCAGAAGAGAGGTGCCTTGAAATTTCCACTGAGCACTGTTGTCAGAAGAATTGCAAGAAATGTGTCAGATAATTCATAAACGGAGTTCACTACTGTGAAATCAGTTGGGAACAGCAAAAAAAAAATATTCTTGTTGATGTAGAATAGGGGCAATATAACAGAAAATAGTACTCACTTTTCCATCATGTCAAGCAAATGCTCAATTTGGGCCAGGTATTTTTTTTAAACAGCTTGCTGCTTCTGGAGGAGCCCACAATGCATGAAAAATGTGTTGAGTTGTGCTTTGTAGACAAGAGATCTGTTTGTTGGTTTTCCCCTCCCCGCCCGTTCCCATCCCACCCAGCCCAGGCTGCCGGGGAGGGCCCGGTTCTGCATGTGGTTTGCATTAGAGCCTTAAAAAGCTGTGAACGACTGGGGTAATGATGTAAAGCGCGAGTGTAAATTCCAAACTGTTGATAGCAGCGAGGGGAAGCTGAAGAAATTTTTCTTAGTATTTTTTAACCCCCGCCATGTGTTGAAGTCATCTCGCCCTTCCCTCCGAGCTGGGGGGAGCGGGGCGCTCCGGGCTCGCCACACTCCCAATGCCTCCTAATTACCAAAAAGCGCCTCCTGCTAATAGCAGGACGCTGTAATGCCGTGATTTGGGGCAGATTTGGGCTCAGAAGTGAGTGACGTCAGGCAGCGATGCCGCGCAGCTGCTTTGTGGCAGGAGCAGGGCTCGCTGCAGCCGCGGCGCTGACAGGGCTCTGCCGGAGAGCCAACAGCACAAACTGAGCGGAGAGCGAAATATTCCCTGGAAAACACATCCTCCTTTGCTCTCCCAGCTCAGAGTTCATGGGGCGGCGGGCACGAGGCCTCCTGGTGCCCCTCACATCCCATGCGGGTGGTGGTACCAAACCCGAGGAGGCTGAGCAGTAGCATCCTTGTGAGCACGGGTTTTGCCATGGGCAGCCCCTTCAAATATTGCCTGGTTCCCGGGGAACACGTTAAAAATGCGTTTTTTGTGATTTTAGTACACTTTCAGCATGAAACCCTTGGAAAATGGGTAGCTTAGTTAAAGCTTCTGTGAATATCTTAGAAATATCCTTAAAAAATACAAGCCTTTTATTAGTATAAACATAGATAACTGAAGCATCTTTTCCACAGCGATCACTTTCCTTTTTCTCTTTTTTCAGTTTAAAATCAGTACATCCAAACTATTCCTCTGGCACTATACTTCTGTAGAGGAAATTGAGCTAAATATGGCAAAATTTGCTTCTCTCATAGCCTAGTCAAACTCCCAGAATTAAGCGGGTTAATTCAACCTACAGCCTAAATTTCTGGAACACATTTCTCCATGTGATTTTTTTTTTTTTTT
>VZRS01012932.1:167500-175000 GCA_013398055.1 Ifrita kowaldi | reverse complement strand
TCCCCACTGTCCCAGGAATCCTTCTTTCAGCAAACACGGAGTTCTGGCTCTGGGGTGTCAGATCGATTTGTGCCCTGGATTAGCATTCATTCTGAAATAAGAAAATTCCGAAAATACAGATAAAATGAGATACGTGGGTGGTTTGGTGGGCTCACCATGGTCACCCAACTTCAGTGAAAGGATTTGTGTGGTGGTCAGTGCTGTACTCTTAGAGAACAAGATTGGTGTTGATGCTGATGTGTAAAAAACCGTTATTTTTTAGGGTGTTTCAATAAATACAAATAAAAAAACTAATGTCAATGTGACAGTGAGCAACTCCTCTCGAAGCAGAGCTTCCCCTGTGGAGCTTTGCTTTGAGGCAGTGGATGCACTCTTGTTTTCTTTAATGACTCCCAATGACGGTGTGAGCAACACACGCAATAATAATTTAATTATTTTCTCATTTATTTGCCTTGCTGTAATGTCTGTGGTCAGGGTATGAGGAGCTGGACATACAAAAACTCCAGGCAGCTCTGTGGATGGATGGGCTAAGATTAATTTCTTTCATGTGCACAAAGTAGGCGTCTCCTAAATAGTTCTCACAAGTTACTGTCACACGTGTCATCAGTTGCCTAGTAATTAAAAAAAACAGCTCCAAAATCCCAAAAACTTGTAGTAAAGTGCCATATCTGATGGTGAACGATAACTGTCCAATAATCCCCCAGTATCTCCTTTTATCAGTACCCAGCACCTCGTTTTATTAAAGATTATGAGTCAGCAAAGGCAGTACTTGTGTTTTCAAGGCCTTCATTTAAATTTCTCAACTTTAACATCAAAAAGACTCTGTTCTTACAAAGGATAGGGATAGTCAAAGGTGGAGAGGACTAAATCAGTCAGGCTAAATATCCTCTGGAACTGGAGCTCTACCAACAGGATTAGCATCAAATAACAAAACTGGATGTTTTATACTCTGGGTAATTCATGGCGGGAGAAAAGCCAATAATGAATTTAAATACTAGAATGGGATTTTTTTTTTCCTGTTGGCTGTTCCTGACTCACAGGTACTGGGCTGGAGGGCTGGAGGGCAGAGCAGTGCCTTCTCTTCAGAGCTGTCCTGCTGGGAGCCAGGCAATCTCCCTCCTGCCCTGCTCTCCCACCACTAGCAGCGTGGAGCACGGGATCGTAGAGCAAGGAGTCACAGGCAATGAGAGCGAGAAACACAACAGGCTGAGCAGGAGCAGGACTGTTTTTCTAACTCTGAGCTCACGCATTAGGGACACATTGCGCTGCTTTCTGGAACCGAAATCACAATTCCTTGATATTTAATTTTCTTTGGCTTTTAGCAGATAGTTGTGGAAAGCCCTGACGCTGCGAGTCTCTTATGGCTAAATTATGTGTTCAGAGTTAGCTGGAGTATAGATTTAGTCCTGCTGCTGTTGCTCAGAGTCCATTGTAAGATAATTTGTCCCACTCAATTAGACTAAGTTGTCATGTGAGAAGTGCTGAGCTCAGAGCCCAGCGGCACCGAAGTTCCCTCGCTCAGAGCTCACGGCTCACAGAGGGCTGGAGCCTCACGGCCTCCACTTACAGCTGGGCTGGAGATCCTCGGAGCTCTGGGGTGGGATCTCTGTTTCTCCCCATGTTCCAGACAGGAGGCTGGATGCTTGCAGCCAACAACATCTCTGTCTTCCAATTTTAACAGCAGGAAATCCCATGGAGAGGTTGTGGGTCCAATCCCTGCAGGGGCCATTTGCTTCAGAGCTGGATGATCCTTGTGGGTCCCCTCCACCTCAGAATAATCTGTGAATCTGTGAAATTTATGAAGGAACATGAGGTGGAAAGTCAAACACTGACTGTTTCATGTTTGGCAGTATTAAGGTTGTCTGCTGTAACCTGAATTTTATCCCCTTTATGGACTCAAGATCTGGTAAGTCTTTATCTGGGTGATGATTTCTGGTGTCCAGGAACCTTTCTACAGTTGATGCCCACCGCGGGTATTTTTCAGGGAATTGGGATTGTTTAGTGAAGGAGACCTATCTGCACCTCTTTCTCTCATTTATTGCTGAAGTTAGGGAATATTTAGTGTCTGAGGGAGGAGGAAGGAAGGAGTCAGCCCTCCAGTTGGGTCCTGCTGATTAGTCTCAAACAGCATTTCTATGTCTATTCCTGTCACATATTTTCTGTGTCATCTTGCATGTGTCACAGCCAGTTTTCCAGCGTGGCAGAATCCTTCCCTGCCTAGTTCCATGCCCAAGAGCCGCCTGGAGTTTTAATTGTGGGTGTGCTGAACGCTCACCTGGAGTCTGCCGTGAGCAGGCCCATGCTCTGAAAGACTTCTGTTTGTGCAGGGTAACTGGGAGAGGGGACAGAGGAAAACCTCGGAAAACACAAAGCATAACCTGGATAAGACTTTCAGGATATTCAGCTGGAGCACAGTAGGTCACGTGTGGATAAGCTGAGCTGTCGGTGGTGGGGTGCAGACCTGGCCCGTGCAGAGGGCTCCATGCCGGGGTGGGGGTCAGTCCCAAATCCCAAGTGGGTGGTCAGAAGGACCCCCAGCCCTGCAGGGCTGGTTTCAGTCTCTTTGTGCTTCACCCCAGCGACACAGCACTGATTTCACCTCCTGGAAGGGCAGCGCTGTTAATTCTGAAATGCTTAAACGTGATGGGCAAAGTGTCTATGAGGAGGTTGATAAGACATTGACTTAATAAATTGCAAGGTTAGGGAGATGTACCCTGTGGAAGTCACAGCGCTCCATATTTTTCAGGGAATATAAATGTGTGAGGTAATGTTAATCATCATTCTCCATCCTGGACATGGAGCAGGACAGCTCTTCTACATAGGAGAAAGTGATAAAATAGAATCCTATCATTCAATACTTATAAATCAATACTCCGTGGAGCTTCTGCAAGCATTTGTTACCTTGTGGGCAGTTGACAGCGAGAATTTCTTTAATGTAAAGTCTTTAATTTGCAGATATACGTTATTGGAAGGAGCAATGAAAAACTTGTATTTATTTTGGGACGTTTACAAATTGATGTGCAATTCCATTTTGAACGAGAGCACAGATCAATGATTTTATCCTCCAGCCGCTATAATAATAATAATAATAATAATTTGCCAGTTGTTTAGTTGGAGGGAGTTTTTGAATTAAAAAAAATAAAATAATAATCATTACGCCACCACCAAGACTGATTAATTAATTAGGCCTCGCTGAGGTATTTAGATGTACCAACTTTCAAAGTGTCCAGGGTGAAGCTAAATTACTTGGCTGTTGTTCTGGCGTGGCATTTATGGTAATTTGTCAAGCCTATATGCAGTAATGGATTGACTCATATAACGAAGGCTATAATTGCAGCTGTTAGGTAGGGCCTTCTTTATCTCAGCCTGTCTCAGTCCCCATTCCTGCATGATTTCTTGCTGTGCCAAAGCCATGTGTGTCTTGTTTTGTTTTAATACATTACTGACCCAGGGTCTCAGGTTACTGGGGTTCCTGTCATACATTTAGTTCCACTCTCATAAAGCATTGCACAAAAAATGCTGGAACAAGGTAGCAATCATTGCTCAATATACTAAGTATAAATGTCAGAGTGTAAAACTTGGCTGCAGGAGAAGGGTGGAGGGGAGATAATAATTGAAAATGGGACACTCTGAGCTCTAACAGCGAGGTTGTGAGTTATAAGGGCCACTATGGCATCATGGGCTGTGTCTGCTATGTCTTGTTTATCATTAAAAGCTTGATATCAGATCTGTTTATTACATATATTACGCTGTGTCATCATGTTTTGTTCCAGTGGCAAAAAACGCCCTTGCAGACGTTACCAGGTTGTGCTCTCTGCCATAAAGCACCTCCCCAATGAGGTACAGGATCACCAAATTTAGGAGAACAAAGCATTTGTTTTGTTCTTTAGTACTTTTAAACGCTCTTCTTCTGTGATTCTCTCTGTACCCTGACAGGCCACTTACTCACTTTGAAAAGTGTCTAAGTGTGACAACAGATGTTTCACAAACTTATCTTTTAATAACTTACATAATTGAAGAAGTTAACAGGTTGTTCACTTAATAGGGATCATTTATACAGGATTTTTTTAATAACTTGCTGGAAGGGGGAAAAAACCACTCTTGGCTAATATGAAGCATATTTTGCATTTATTATGGGAAAAAAAATTTCAGGTAGGAGGTGAGGAGACAATTTGGGAATTTTCGTTAGCTGAAAAACTGCATATTAAACATGAATTGTGATTTTCCATCTGGCCCTACTGGTTAGGAAGCTGCAGTTGGGCATGATCTTCACTGTCAATCAAGAGTCCCCAACTGCGAGATGCAAACCTCATGACGAAGCCCACCCCAACTCATTAAACCAAAGCAAACTGTATGAAGTGCGCCGCTGTGTGATTTTAATATTTGGTGCATGTGACAGGATCATTTTAGTGATTTGCAGGATTTATCTCCTCTTAAAAGTACTGCCTAAGGCTACTCTAATTGGTAGGAAAGCAAATTCCCCCTTCTCCTCCTGTCACTCTTTGTTTTATTTACTGAGAACTGCCGAAACCTATTTACACAATAATGAGGATAAATCACCGTGATGCTTTCAACACAAAGAGAAATGTTGCGTGAGTTGAAAGCTGTACAATTAAAACTAAATTCAAAATATTTCTGAAGTAGTGCCTACAGTTAGTGGTAGTGAAATAAAATTAAGACAAACGATAGGAGCAGACGCTGCCGATAGACGGCTGAAATCGAAATTCTCGAGGCATCTTTTATGACGGACAATTTCATTCAAGACTGCAATTAAGTAAATGCGTGTAAGATGCTGACAATAGCCCAGATGTTCCTCCTCAATACGTGCGCACCTCTTACGTGTTTCTCACGGATGTGGAGCTCAGCTGCTTCCACCGACGTTGTCTTCTCCACGAGGCTCCCACCAGCAACTTGTGCACCACATCAGGGTGGTGATGCTCCAAGCTGAGAGGACACTCCTCTGCTTGGCTGTGAGGTTGCACCTCATCCACTCTTGGATCTTGGAGAAGTTACTTGAGAGGAGACAGAGTCTCCAAGCTGAGAACAACCCAGGCCAACATCAAGGTGAATGCTGAGAATGCAACAGCTGAAGCTGGTGGCCACCGCGCTCCTGAGGATCGCAGCACGGCCCAGTGCTGACTGAGAGATTCCAGATGAAGATTTCTCTTGACTGGATTTCATGGGGGAGAACAAACTGCTGGGGTTGTTCCAGTGGAGAGACTTATGAACCCCGATTCTGTGCTGCTTGCTTGAAGACTCCCCCTGGAACAACTGGATCTGTGGACACCACCTCACAGTGGGCTGCTCAGACCCTGCTGCATTTTATAGAGAAACAGGACAGTCCTGAAGTGCTTACAAAGCTTTGGGGGTTGGAACCAGATGATCTTCAAAGCCCCCTTCCAACCCAAGCCATTCTATGATTTTATGCATCGTTATCATGAGGTGTTTTATACTGGGTTTTTTATAAATAACAATTAAAAATTAAATTCAGACATGCACGTGGAGAAGATTTTTACACGCTTTTGATTTTTAGCCCATACTGTAACAACCAGACCTCAAAGCAAAATCAACTTGTATTTATGAGGGCAAGTGACAGGAACGAAACCCCTTTTTACAGCGTATGCTCCGTCTGCTCTTTAATTCGCCCTGCCCAAGCCCCCGGGCCTCAAATTAAACCATGTCATTGAAACCAAGAAAACACCATATGCACCATGAAGGGAAAATCTCAGCTTTTGAGGACAGCCTTGCTGTTTTTATAGGACACACAGGCAGGTTGCTGTTGCTCAGTGGTACTGGTAGATGTGGCAAAGCAACAGGACGATGTCAAATGGTTGTGCCAAAATGGCACCGGGAATTTGCTGGTGTTGGCACGGCTCCGGTTGTACCCACGGCTGCTGCCGAGCTCCAGCAGAGAACAGAGGTCTGCCTCGCTGTTAAGTGCAGTGTAAGATACCAATAAGTGTAATAATGAATAATTAAAGATGTATCTCTTATTAGAACACAGGTTTCACGTTATCTGTAAACGGACCTTCGTTCTCCCCGAGACGAATGGGAAATAAATTCCTTTCACAGAAGACTCGCAAGGCATTTTTCACCAGTGCTGCAATAAAATACTTAAATAACCCGACAAAATTATGACATCAAAGTAAAAACTTATAAAATATTAAGGTCTAAAATGACCTTTTGCAAAAGCATGTGCAAATCCATCGATACCAGTGGAGTTACTTCTATTTATGTTGTCAGGTGTTAGTTGCATCTGTGTAAAATTTGAATAGTTGGGTTTAGATCCCACAATATGTGATACCGGAGGCAAAAATTCCATGGATACTGATGGTGGAGGATCAGACCTCTCCGCAGCACAGGGCACAGAGCTTGGCCAAGTTGTATTGAGTGTGGAGAAACGCAGGGATGTGGTCAGATCTGTGCTGATCCATCGGGCTTGTGGGCAACCACCAGCCCCATGGGCAACCACCAGCCCTGGGAGCTGCTGCCACAGGGAGCTGGATGGTTGCACCCATGGCCACAGGGAAGTGGATGGTTGGATCCATGGCCACAGGTTAGGCCCATGCCCACACACACATCCAGACCACTTCCCAGCAGATTCCAAATGCCTTGGCAAACCAACCCGCATGGGCTGGTGGAGGCGTCGCAGCGTCCTGACCACTGGGAGAGCCGCACTGGGTGTCCCTGGGAGGCTGCACTGGTTGTACTGGTTGTTCCTGCAGAACAATGTCCCTGCTGGTCAGTTGGGCCCTGCCTGTCTCCTCCCCTGGCCAAGGTCGATGAGTCATTTAAAATCCTATTTTTACTCCTTCCCTCCTGCCCCCAGATTGCAGTCAGGGCTTTGTACACTTATTTCTTTGTGTCCTTCTGCAGCTGGTGCAGTTGCTTCCAGACATCAGGATTAAAATTTAGTTTCCTGGTTGCTTAATTGGGAAGTGGCGATCCATCCATTTCCATTTGCCCTCTCATTTCCACACATGACATTTATTTGCAAAAAACTGAGGCTGAAGTAAGCGTGGGGCAAAATGGTAGAGCTCAAGTTTATTCTATAATCTCTTTAAATAATATTTTAACTGCAGATTTATTTCAATTGCAATATTCTAGAACTGACCCTAAATTAACAGCCCTAATGCCTAATACTTCTATATGCTTTTTTAGCAGAATTTTGCCTGCAGAGGACTTATGGTTCTAGCCCCTAAATTTATGAAAATACACTTCAAAAGCACTGCACTTTTCTCTATACAGTGGATCTTGACAGTTTAGGTGATGACTGCTCAGTTATACTGAAAAAAAATTCAGATAAGCAGATTTTAGCACATTTACCATGTCTTTTAACTTCATCTGACACTGTTTGGATGGAGGATGAGAGAAGTATATTTTTATATCCCATGGGAGTTACTTTATGATGACTCTTTCAAGGTGAATATTGGCATTTATTTAGCCTGAGCAGAAAATAAAAAAGAACATATAGGAGCATGAATGTAGAAACACCAGAGT
>VZRS01012932.1:137500-145000 GCA_013398055.1 Ifrita kowaldi | reverse complement strand
CTGTATGCGGATGGCAGATGGGCGGCGAGAGGCATCAGAGCTAAGTGTATAGGTGAGGTGAGTTAATAAAAGATGTAAATTTTAGCTTAAAATAGTGGAGTCTTGTGGAAGGTAATACATTTTAATTAAGAGGGTAGCAGGCCCCATTCTAGCAGTGGGAAAAAATCAGAGCAAGGGGACGTGGCAAAGACTGCATTTTTCTCCCTATCAGTATTTTAGGAACAGCTTAGCCTGTTGGGGAAAGCTGTTCTGCAAGGCTGTATTTATTTAAAAAGGCGAAAATTTCTGCATATGATACAAAATGTGGCAGGGAGAGCCAAACCTAGAAAGGCTTGAATTATCATTCTTGTCTCAAAGTTTGAGACGAGACCAAGCAGAGCTCTGCTCCAGGTCCTTGCTTCTTGCTCTGAAACAGAGGTGGTTGGGGTGATTGGGATGGGTCTGTAGTGTCCATGGTCCTTGGTGGCCAGCTGAGAGCAACCACCAAGTCAACCATCTCCTCCTGGCACGGAGAAACACCCTGCCTGGGAATGTGGTTTTTAACTTATGATGTCTTCCTCTGAAAATCTTGTCCTGATGCCACCTGTGCTCCATGAATTTGAAAGCACAGAGTGAAGAGTGAAATAAAATATCTCAGCATCAAGGAATGCAGTGGAGCTGAAATGCGAGTGCTGCTTGTGTTCACTCCAGCCTGGCGTCAATATTTAGCCCGGTGCTCAGAGCCATCCTAATAAACTTGATGATGTCTAATTTCACCAAGAGTGGGTCCTTTTCACCAAATAATTGAACAAATACCGGTTCCAGTTGATGTTTAGTGAAAGGGTGCTTAATGGCCCTTTTTCTTTGACAGGATGTGAGCTCTCTGTATAGAAACAATTCATCATGAATGCTTCACGCTAAAAACAATCCACGAGGAGCAATACTTAGCATTCCTAGTGCACAATTCATTGGAGAATTTCCGAGCAATTTACAAACATTAGCTCAATAAGCCTCACAACACCCATTTGAGATCAGGAAAAAAAAAAAATAAAAAAAGAAAAAGATAAGATACTGCTCTTCAGCCTGGATGTGGCACTAAGGAGCCGTAAAGCTGGAGGCTGGTCCCAGCTCCTGGCTCCCCAGCACCGGGTGGTTCTGTATGGAGCTGGGCATCAGCTGGTCCTTGCACAGACTCACGGTCTGAGTGGTGGAAGCTGTGCAAAACCATATAGAGGTCTGACAGCAAGGATGTTATGTTTGAAATAATAGAATCATGGAATGGTTTGGGTTGGAAGGGACCTCGAAGATCATCCAGCTCCAACCCCTCTGCCTTGGGCAGGGAACCTGGTCCACACTTATTTGATCTGGAGCGAATAAATATCTCAAATAACAACAAGAAATAAAATGAACTCAAAACACCAAAAAAACCTCCAAAACGTGGCAGATAAAATTAGGGGGAACTTGTGGATAACATAGAGGCAGTTTCATGGAGTTGCTGACAATATCACTGCAACAGCATCAAAAAACCTGAGCATCTGAGCTAGGGCATCATGTCATCCACCACAGAAATCCACATCTTTTTGAGATCGACAGCTGAAACCCCTTTGGAGGTTTTGGGATAGGAGGTTTTAAGGAAATGTGCATTCAGCTGAACTGACAGCATCGATTCATTTACGCAGTTTCAGTAAACCTGGTTGTTTCCCTGCTTGCCTCTCTGATATGAGAGATTGCTCCTTCAGCATTTGTGTCCTGGGGTAAAATCAGGGTGCTGCTCAAGGTTTAATGGAGAAGGAAGAGCTGGGATTAAAAGCACCAGTTTTTGATTTGGGGACACTCCCATAAAGCTCCTGTATGGCTCTTGAAGCTTCTCAGCAGTGAGTGAGATGTGGTGCAGCCTTTGTTGTTCTTTCTGTTGGCCATGGCTGGGCCTTGTTGGGTGCTAAAGAAGGAAAGATGTTCCTGTCTTGCCTCTTGCCAGGAATTCTGTTGGCACACAGAAACTTCTCAGAGGTGTGTGCAGCAAGAATAGCCCCAGTCACTTAAGAAGACTGACATGAGTGAATAAATAAAAGTTGTTCATACTCTGAATGTGAAAGCTCTGGCTGACCTTACTGTCCAGCACATACAAAGCTGGGCAGCACAAGCTGCTGGGCTGGAGCATCCAAGGAACTCAGGGTGAGGAGAAAGTCCTGAGCTTTGCTTGTCATTAGTGGTGAGTCATTAGCCAGAAAACCTAATTAAAACAGAGTTTTATTGTGAAAGATGAAAACACGAGTGCATAAATAAAAAAGGTGATGTCAGGCTGTGAACGTCCTCCCGTGCAGGGCAGGACACTGAGGTTTGCTTCACCTGCCGGGTGGAGACTTCCCAGATCAGCTCGTTCCTGCGGTGCAGGAGGGCGGCAGAAAGGAGTTTCCATCTTCCCAAGCTTTCCCCTTCCCTCTAAGTGCTTGCTGTGCTCCCCTGAGGCAGCGTTGCTGCAAAAACGGTTTATGGGGAGATGCCTGGATGATAAGGGTTAGTCCTAAATAATTGCTGGTTGCCGCTCAGCAGAAATAAGCTGGATTTCGATCCCTGGGTAGAGCGACTCCTCACAGCTAAAGGCTGGCAAAGGTTGAAGAGGTCGTAAGACAGGGCCTAATTTGCCATGTTCCTTCCCTTTCAAAAACAATGAGGGAACTGGGGCCTTGCCGGTGGGCAGATCCTGCCTGGATCTCCCTGGAGTCAGCAGGAGTTGGATCGAGTCCCTTTGAATAGCGAGAGTTTCCAAACCGGAGGCAAAGCCAAGTGTTTTTCAGAAGATTGATCATTACCTTTGGAATTTTTCGACGTAGAGGTCATTACTGCTAATATAAGTTGAGAAAAAATGAAAAGTATTAAAAAAATAGAGACAAATTCTCATCTGGTGTAAGTCATTGCCTTTGAAGTCAATGAGTCATTGAAATCAACTTTCCCACACCGAGCTAAGGATATGGCCTGGAGTCAATACATTTGTAGTTGTTGAAAAATTAAAAATATAAATTTGCCTTTCCTTGGCAATAATGTTCTGTTTATGACAGAGATCTTATGCTTTAAAATAAGTTCATTAGCGAATAGGAAAGTAATATTTCACTACCAGTATTCTTTAGGGTATGAGTATTTATGATTAAATTTTGTTAAAATTTTTTAAAATTGGATTTACATTTTGATGAATCTAATAGATTTCAATTTTGTATTTTTATAGATTCTTTCTAAAGTTTTTCCTCAAGTGCAATCAGAACTGTTTGAAGAATGCAGGCAACCCGCGAGACATGCGAAGATTCCAGGTACAGATCCCTCTAAAAGCATAAATGGTGTATAAAAGACCTGATCACATCTTCATCTTGTGAAAAAACAGAGTCAGAGTAGTTCCAATGCTTAAAAGAATTGCTGTCAGTACTTTACACTTCCCCCAATAATTTAAGTGCTGGTTCTTGGGACGTGCCGAGCTCTGCAGTGGGCTGTAAGGGATCAGTGTTGGAGCAAGTGGATCTTTTCTTAGGAAATACTTCCCTGGTTTTCCTTCCTACCACCACCTTGTGTTGTAGTGTGCTGTTTGCTCAGACCTGCAGAGGTTTTACGTAGACTGAGTAGTTTGATCTTACTATGAGAACACGACTGGAGCGCAGGGAAGTTTGGAACTCACACTTCTCTGGTTCGCAACTTGTAGATCCAGCAGTGGTGGCCCAACACATGAATTTTTGTTTCAGCTGTGTTAGAAAATGTTTAATACTTCACTTTCTCCTTACAGCTTTTGAGATATCCTGTGGTGAATCATAGCACTACAGAGAGGCAGCTGACGGGATGGACAAATGATTTCCTCTGTATCTGGGGTCATTGGAAAGGCTCGTTAGGAAATAACTGCCTTTTATTTCAAAATATTTCACAATGATTCATATTTGATTCCAGCAATAAAGTAGTATTGAGATGTTCAGGACTTTCTCAGTTTGGAGAAGAATTACTTGTGGTTAAACTTGATAGCAAAACATGTGACATCTGTTTTCATGCACAGCCAACCAACCGGGGAAGCCAGCACCCTTGAGCCAGCCAACAGAAAAGATCTGTAGCTGGAAAAAAAAAATATTCCTTCAAAACAATCGAGCCAAGCTTCCATTTTTCATGCATCTCAGCTTCACGTGGCATCGGTGATATTGATCCATCTGAACAGAACAGAAGGTCAAACCTGGAATGAGTGGAAATGTCCTCTTTGTCTCACTGATGACTAAATGAAGCATCAGTCACGAGTGATCTTGTGGTCGACGATGGAGCCAGTAGGCACTAGAAAGACTTTCCTGGGTCTCTTTAGCTAATCTCCCTGCCTCTCAGAAGGTTTAACTGGACTTAACAGGATGTCAGATCTTGAACAGTATTTTTACCTGGTTTCCCTGTCTCAGCACCTTTGTGGAGGTGCACTGCAGGAGCGAGGCGATATAACAAAGCGTAGCACGTCGACTTTCTTTTGCTGAACTACAGTATTTTCCCTTGGTGGCTGACCTATATATACATGACAGAACAAAAATAGTTGTCATTTTCATATACACCTTGCTCTGTCTCTTTAATACACCGTGTTCTAGGAACCAAACCCAGAAATCCTGGCTGGAAATCACACTTGCATGTTTTGCAATATTTCTGAAAGTCTGGGAATCTCATTAAGAGTGAAAGAGGATAGCCCAGTGGCCTGGCAGCAGCTCTGCGGCCGAGCTGAGCGTGCAACCTCAGCACTCTCCGAAGTGGATGTTGACAAGAGGGAAAGTGTCCACTTCTGGGAGGAGAGAGCTGGGGAAGCAGAACAGCCTGGCAGAGAACTGCCCTCGGGCTGTTCTAAAGGGTACTGCAGATGGCTGTCTCCAAGGAGGCAGGATACACAGAAAAGGTGCTGTGATAGCTGAGAGCTAATTATGGCTTGTGAATAAGAAACAGGATCAGAGGTGATCCAAAACATAGAAGCAGACAAGAATTTTCTTCTGATGCCTTGGACCAGCTCTGTGCAAAGGAAGCTCTCTGCTCCCCTTCCGTTTGTGTCCGTTCAGTGTTTGGGCTTAGAAGCTGGTGGAAGAACCCTGCAATCATCTTTGTTATAACCAAAACTTAAATAAATGGAAGGTGGACACTAAAATTCGTCCTACGTTTGGCCGCCCTCACCAGCTGTGTTGATAAGGTCTGACTTAGCCAGTGACTTTACGCACTCTGCTCACCCCAAGGGAAACGCTGCAGTGGCCGCTTCCTTTAGAAAACCTGGAACCACAACGCAGGGCCCATGCTGGAGTATTTAAATAAGATGTAAATGTCAGTCTGGGATAACAGTGATCCACCTACGAGGCCGTGCTCCACACAAGCCCTGGCGCAGCTCGCGGTTTCCTCCCTGGCTGGTGCTCCGGCGGTATCGCTTCCGGAAGGAGTCCCCCAGCTCCATTGTGTAGGTGTTTGTATCGGGAAGGTTGCGCGTTTTGCATATGTTCCTTTGCCATTTTCGACTGAGAAGCAGCTGGGAGCCAAAGGAGGCCCTATCCATCATCTCTTCTATGGCCGGACTCTGAACCTGGACACAAGAATAGGAGCCTTTCACTCAAAAATAAAGGAGGAAATTCCATTGACATACCAGGGTCAATCACCATCCAAATGAACTTGAGAAGGGATACTTT
Source organism: Ifrita kowaldi (assembly GCA_013398055.1). NCBI lineage: Eukaryota > Metazoa > Chordata > Aves > Passeriformes > Cinclosomatidae > Ifrita > Ifrita kowaldi. Next base: position 139,361 of record VZRS01012932.1, on the reverse strand, counting down.
TCATGGATTGAAAACACTTTCACTATTCATATTCAACTCGGCCTTTTCAGATGCAAAAAAGTTCATTATCAGACATTAAATGTAATTGTAAAACTGACCTGGAGATCATTTACTGAAGAAAAAATGGGGAGTTACGACGGTTCCTGATTTATTAAGCTTTTTTTATTTGGAATCCTCACAACCCTTCATTTGAAGACAGTCTCAAGTGAACAAATTTTAATTAGATAAACTATCTAATCAATATATCAACAGATCAATCAAAACAGCAGCTTTTAAAATGAGTGGCTAGAGGGGTGTTTCTGAAACTAATGGCTAGAAGAATATTTCCCTGAATTGAATTCATTTGTTAGCATAATAGGAGATTAAACTCTAATTAGTGTAGCAGGTTCTGAAGAGAAACAATTGTGAGTTAAAAATCACCAGTGGTCGCCACGTAAACAAAGATGTATTCAGAGATGTCATTCACTCGGTTTAAATAGAAACACAGAAGTAACAGGATGTTGTTTTGTCTTACGAGACCTGATTCGCAGAAAATCTGCAGGATTTTTGAAATGTGGGGTTTTGTTTTCTTTTCCAGGTTGTTGTATCAACAACAGTCAATGTGGATGGCCACGTGCTGGCTGTCTCAGACAACATGTTTGTACACAACAATTCCAAACACGGGAGGCGGGCTCGCCGCCTTGACCCCTCAGAAGGTACGGCCCCTTCTTATCTGGAAAATGGTAGGCACACATTTACATGTCCTTTTTTTTTATTTGCAATGCCTTTTTTTTTTTTTTTTTTAATTTTATTTTTTTCCTGTTTTTTTTATTTCACCATACTTTATGTTGAGACACCACTACATTTACTTTTACATCATTTCTTCTCTCATCCATCAAAGCACCCATTTAAAAAAGTCCATTAGTATTTCTCAGCCCTTGTCAACTAGAACACGGATGCTTCTGAATTTGCTTCTGACTTCTTTCTTTATTTAATATCTACAGTTTTGCAGTCACAACCAATTTTTCATCTTTTCCTACTTTGTTTCTTTTTTTTTTTTTTTTTTTTTATTTCAGTCTTGTTTTGCTTGCAGCTTTTTCTTGCTCTTTAATTTGACTTGATTTTATTTTGGCTTGTCATATTCCTTGATCCAGAGGTACAGTCTCAGGTTATGTATGCAAGTTTAAGTGGATGGTAAAAACATGACCGAATCCGTAAAGAATTTACTGTGAGGTCAATTTCCTGTGCCTGGGCCTTACTGCAGATTACGGCAGGAGGGGGTTTGGATGAGAAAAACAGCATAAAATGTTTTTCTTCAGCCTGACTCAATGTGATTGACTTCTTGCCTGAACTGCTAAAAGAAGATAGGCTGAGATGAAGAGGAGAATGGAAAGTGTCTCTGAAAATCCAGAATTGTGAAATCCTATCTTTTTGGAGCCCATCAGCCCCTGAATCACTCACACACAATCGCAGCTGCGCCTGGACACGTGCACACATGTATTTATCGCCCTGCAAAGCCCAAAATAGTCATTTGGATTTAAATATCACTTCGTTTGAACTGTAAAATATACCAGTATAGGGATGAAAATCAGCTCTCAGGGAACCCCTGTTTAATAAAATTAGGACAGGACAGGACAGGACAGGATAGGATAGGATAGGATAGGATAGGATAGGATAGGATAGGATAGGATAGGATAGGATAGGATAGAATGGGTTAGGACAGGAGAGAATAGAATAGAATAGGAGTAGAATATTTTCACTTAGAAGGATCACCCGGTCCAACTTACTGAAGACTTTAGTGTTGCCCAAAATTTAAATGCACATTTAAATACATTTAATTTTAATGCATCTTGAGTTCTGGAAGAGTTAGATTCTCCAGCCC
>VZRS01012932.1:130000-132500 GCA_013398055.1 Ifrita kowaldi | reverse complement strand
TGGGGAAGAGAGCTCGTGTCGGGCAAGGAGGGGTATTAAGGTCTTGATTTTCTGTCTTGTACAAGCAGCTACTCCGTGCATAAAGGCCATCAGTCCTAGTGAAGGCTGGACTACTGGTGGGGCTACTGTCATCATAATCGGAGACAACTTCTTTGATGGCTTACAAGTCGTATTTGGAACTATGTTGGTCTGGAGTGAGGTAAGCTATCTAAATTGGTGGGCTTTGAACTGTAACATTTTTTCCATGAATGATTTTAACAAGCTGTCAATAGCCTATTGACATGAGGTATCATGAGGTTTTGTTTCACGGTGCCTTTTTAACCATGAATTCGCGTGCGACAATCGACTGCCCGGCCGGGAATGTACTTGAGGCACTTCATGGCCCTCTAGTGGAAGACTTGCTGTAGGAGGTCTCCCAGTACAATTGGACAATTAGTGTTAAAATTACCAGGAGTAGCCTTAAGGAGACATATGGAGGCAATTTTCATATGAATGATGCCCTGTGGCCTTTCCTGCAAACGAAAACCAAGGATCGTTTACAGAGCTTTTTCTAAAAAAAACCTTGTAGAACCCATATCTTCCAACGTGACAGCATGGAGGGAGAGTCTGGAGACAAGGAGTACCATTGAAAGTCATTTTTGTGATTATATGAACTGGCTGGCATCAGCCTTATCAGTGCCATCTTGATTTAAGGTATGTTTTCTGTACGATTTTTGTAGCTGATAACACCCCACGCCATCAGAGTTCAAACACCACCACGGCACATTCCAGGAGTTGTTGAAGTAACTCTCTCCTACAAATCCAAACAGTTCTGCAAAGGTGCTCCCGGCCGATTCGTCTACACTGGTAAGTGTGTGGTTTCCGTACTCCCTTTGGGATGACAACTCTGGTCTCTTAGTGATACACAGGAATTAAAAATACTGTTAAAATAAGATGTGTCTTGCAGGAAATGTAACTGGTGGTAGCTGGACCTCAAAAGACCTGTTCATACGGGCACCCAAGAGCTCTGGTGCCCATCCAACCTCCTGGGTCTCAAAAATATCCCGATGTCCCATGGGATCCAGCTCCCTCACAAGATGTCTGTTACTTCCTGTTTTTATATTGGCTAGAAATAGATTAACAATAGTATTTCCTACTCTCCTCCAGCCAGAAAAAGGAGTTAAGAAGTGCTCAGTGATGCAAAGTATTTTTCAGGCCATCTATCCAAACTTCTTGAACTTCCCTAAAGGTTCAGTTGAAGTTTTAGGCATTGGTTCAAGGAGCTGGTGTCGGATCCAAATGACTTTATCCAACCCTATTCACAATCTGTCTCTAAAGATTCCCTCAGACCTAAAACTTGGGATACAAATTCACAAGCCTGGGAATGATTTATTTATGCCAAATCTTTTAAATACATTTGATTTTAATTTACAACAGTACAAGAAAAAGTCAGAACTTTGTGGTTTCCAGTGGTTTTAATATGAAAATTCTTATTTTGGGATGAAGTATTGCTGGCTTTTTATCTGAAATGTGTATTAGAGTTTTTATGGCATTTACCAATGAATTTAACTGAGGTCTGGGGAGGGAAAAGGGAGAAATAGCGATTTAATTTACTGTACTTTTGGACGAGGATTCTAGGTAATAAATTTGATCTGATGAATCAATCTCTCTTTTGAAAACAAAGAGCCTTTAACTGTTTACTCGACAGACTGCAGGGATTCGGGGAGAGTCCTCGCTGCTTATTGGGTAGATAATGCAGATTGCAGATGATGTGCAGATGATGTGCATTTTGATGAATATTTTCCCACTAGACTGCAACTGTTTCTATCTATTAATTTAGATCTAATGGGAAAAGTGTGTTCCTGGGTAGTTTTAAGAGAGGACTTTTGAAACTGTTAATGCATCATGGGTATGTTTTTGTGTCTGCCTAAGGTCTATTGTTAATATGAACTTTTAAATGATGGTAGCACCTGAGATTCCTATATTCTCTCTATTCCCAAAGAAATCTAAACCTGAGCAAAAACACTGACATCCAAACCTGGGTGCTTTACTTCTGGCTGATGAAGGGGTGAATATTTACATTTGTTGATCTTTAGGCTTGGGTTTTACCAGGGCTTCCAAATGGGATGGTGGTGACTGTGGTGCTTCTGGGGCAGATGATTTATCCCGAAAGCCAGAGTTGTTTTGCTGCAAAGGTGGTGAACACAGGTGGGGCTGTCACTGTTGTGGGCTTAAAAATGCTCTTATGAACTATATTTTATATATATACAGACACATAGATCCACATACACACGTGTGTGTGTATATATATATATATACAGTTCATACAAAGCCACAGCTGAGTATTCTGCGAGTATGACGAGCTAAAAGAAGTGTCCAACAAAATAAAAATGAATGAATTAGAAGCCTCAGCCCAAGTTCCAGATATTTGAGCTGTTGGGAGCTGGTGCAGTTCCACGGCGCACAGGGAAGCGCCGCAGATTTGAACCAGATGACACTCTGGCTCTCAGGGCGGAGCCTG
>VZRS01012932.1:120000-125000 GCA_013398055.1 Ifrita kowaldi | reverse complement strand
TAAGGGAATTTTTTTGGCAAAATCTTGAGAACTTGTTAAATTTGGATGTACATCACGGCTCTTCAGAAAACTCGGAATCTTGTTAGCTACCTGATTAAAAATCTTAAGCATCTTTAGTTTTCTCTAAGATAAGTAACGTTAGTGTACAAAAATGTTTTTATTTTGAATACTTTTGTATATCTGTGTATTTTAGCATGTATAAATATTTTTAAATTTCCATTGAATCCTAAACAGATAGTTTAACAGAATTCTGAATGATTAAAATAATAAACCAGACTTGCTTTTTTTTTTTAAGTCGCAACATCCACTGTGCTTAAGCATTTAATAAAGCTTTTTATAGACCCTATGCATTCTGTGAGTTGAAGTATTTTTTCCAATATCCACAGGTAATACAGAGATTTCACAACTTTGAGGGAGATCTATTTTTGTTTAAATTATTATACAACAGAGGAATACTGTTGTAGGAGCTCAGTTAGATGATCTTAAGGATCTGATTGTAAGTCCTATTTGTCTAAATATTATATTAAAATATTACAGTATTATATTCTTATTCTGGGTGATCACTACCGAATACAAACGGGGAGAAGTTGTGTGGAATTCCCGCTCTTACGGATGTTTGCTGAGGCATCACAGATTTCATATGGTTCTGAGATGGATAAATACCTCTGAAGAGCTCAGCCAGTGACGACAGGCAAATGATCACATTTGCCATTTGCTGCCATCAAGCATCACTTTAAGAGTACCTGAAATTCTTATATTTCACTGCTCTTGCATTCAGAGGGCCTGAAATTCTTGTATTGCACAAGGATTGTGTAATCCATCTGTGAGGCACAGGAGAATCTCAGGAGGAATTTTTGTGTTCTCAGGCTGTTGTAGCAGAATTCAGCATAATTCTGTAAAATGTGTGGAAACAAGGGGATGGGGATGGGTCCGCACAGACCCAAGTAAGGAGGAGATATTTATTCAGCTGCGTGGCCTAGCAGAGGAGTAAACTCCCAGATAATACCCCAAATGCAAAAATAGATAAAAGCTCAGTTTATTCCAGTAAAATATATCTTAATTAGTAAAGTACCTTGGAGTATTGAGCAGCTGAAATGTACGTTTTGCTGCTTTGATGTAGTAGCACATAGTGGCACACTTTACTAAATCAGGAATATGCCTTGTTTCTGGATGAGAATATTTTGTTGTTTTAGTCATATGTTGTTTTCACAAAATGCCATGTTTTGTTGTAGTTCCATATGTGTTGGGCCGAGGGACTTCCTTGGCATGATGAGAGCATTTGTGATTTGATATCACACAGATTTCCTTCTCCTTCACTGAAATAGTGCCAAGGCCTTCCATTGCAATGTTCCCTGCTAAAAACTGGAATGGCTTGGGTTGGAAGGGACCTTAAAGCTCATCCAGTGCCCCCTCTGCCATGGCAGGGACACCTTCCACTGTCCCAGGCTGCTCCAAGCCCCATCCAGCCTGGCCTTGGAGACTTCCAGGGACGGGGCAGCCACAGCTGCTCTGGGCACCCTGTGCCAGGGCCTGCCCACCCTCCCAGGGAACAATTCCTTCTGGGTCACCTAGAATTTCTCATCAACCAACACCCCCAAGTCCTTCTCCTTGGGGCTGTTTTTTATTGATGTGATCCCAAATTTCTCGTGATCTGCTCATTCTGTAATTTTAAATGACGGCGCGTCTGTGGTATTTGACCCTGCAAACTGTTCTCACACTGAAATGTGTGGTGTGGTCTGATACAATAACTCTGTTGACCAGCACACCAAGTGGGTTTACTTGAAGTGCTTTCCACTCCCTACTTCAGACTTCACCATTTAAGTCTTTAAATATTTAAATATATCCAGTATCACTGGCTCTAAACACCCACAGCAGCAGCAGAGTGATGCCTGTACAATAGAGAACATTGGGGCGATGTCCATGTCCCAGGTGAGGCTCTCCCCTCCCGTAAAGCCAACCATCATGTGACTCTCTGGGACCAGGCACATGGTCCTTCTATCCAGGTGCTCATCCCGGGTGTGGTACAGGAGAGTACCCACAAGCAGAGGGTGTGTGAGGTCCTGTCCCCTGTGTACCACCTGCTTCACTCATTTTTAGAGAGTTGTGTGGCATGTAAAGTGTTTTTCATTCATTCTCCCCGGCTCTCTCCCTCTCCCTTTCCTGCTCCTTCTCCATCTCATCCATTCATTCATTCATTTAAAGTAAATCTGCAGCTATTATGATGGTAATGACTTTTTTGGCAAACATCAGAGCCTGGAAGGCAATTGTTCTCGGTCAAAGTGGAAATGCAGGTGCCCTTGAGGAATCCAGGGTCATGGGGTGTTAGTGCTTCACTTGTCACTGAGTGCCACCACCAAAAGGTGTGCCAAGAGCCCAGGTCCTGTGGTGGGACAGCCCGGAGGGGCTGGGCTGAGAATCCCTGAGGATTATCTGAGGGTGGGAGACCACCATGGTCTTCCCATCAGATGTTTCTCAGCAGCCTCCTGGCATCTCTCCTGCAGTGAGGGTGCACCAGCCCTGCTGAGACCCCACAAGTGTTGATATCAGGCTCTTGAAAACCAGGGGACAGATTATCAGACACGGAGTGTGTTTAAACCTTAATTTGCTACACATTTGTGGAAGACACTTGTTGTTTCTTTGGTAATTCTCTGGCCCCCCACCCTTGTTTTCTCCCTCCCCTCATCCTGTGCTCCTTCCATCCTTCCTGGAGGAGGAAGGCAGGGGTTGGCTTGGTGGATTACTGGAACAGGCCAGGGAGTGTTTTCCCTAATTTCCTCTCCCGCTCCACTTTTGAGTACAAAGTCTGTTCTGCTGGGGGTGTTCTGACCTACTCTACAACAGACCCAGAGACGGATGGATGATTCCTGAACTGAGTGATTTGGCATTTGTCTTCAAAGACATCAAAGCTACAAATGAGCATTCAAAACACTCTTAACATTTCTTCGTTAACTCCTATCACAGACTGGTTTGGGTCAGAAAGGACCTTTAAACTCCCACCCCTGCCATGGCAGGGACACCTCCCACTGTCCCAGGCTGCTCCAAGCCCCAATGTCCAGCCTGGCCTTGGGCACTGCCAGGGATCCAGGGGCAGCCACAGCTGCTCTGGGCACCCTGTGCCAGGGCCTGCCCACCCTCCCAGGGAACAATTTCTTCCAGTAACCCCTCTAAACCTAATTCCTTTCAGTTTAAAGCCATTCCCTTTTATTCAATGGCTACTTGTCCTTGTCTCCTCCTTTGTGAGCAGCACTGCACCCCAGTATTCCCTGCCAGGTTCTCCTGAATGGCAGGACAACCCCTCCATTCACTCCTACAAACATCCAGCATTGTGGATGTCAACACCTGGGGTGGGCTCTGCTTTCCAGAGAGGAAAATAAATAAATAAGCAAATATGTAAACAAACAAACAGTATGGAGGCAGTTTTCCCAATGTCAGCATGAGCATTTTAAGGAAAATTCTATATCATTATCGGATCGAGAGTAATTATGAGCTGACCTGTGAATTTTAGGCCTGTAATTGAAACAAGTGAGTGAGTGCCATTGTTTCCCTTCCTGCTATCTGAGGGAAAGTGAAGCAATTACGAGAAATCGGGGAGATAAAGACAAAGGCGTCGCTTTGGTTTTTTAATGAAAAATCTATTTTTAGTTTCTTTGTGGAATGGGGAGAACTTAAATGCCTTTAAATTTTTTTTTTTTTTTTTTTACAGTAAATAGGTTGTCCTTAGTAAGTCCAGGGATATTAGTCCTGCTTCAACAAGCAAGAGTGCCTTCTGATGAATGATGTGTTCAACCCCTCCATGCCTTTGTATTTCCTATGCATTCCACAATGCTTGGCTCACCCTGCCGAGTTCTGTGATTGAAATTCATTGCCAAATTTATTGAGAAATTAATGAGAAAAGCTGCAAAGTATTGACTTTGAGAGGAAAACACAACTCATCTTGAATGAGGAGGAAAATGCAGCAATAATTTAGCCACTATTGATTTTGCCCTGTCCATGTATTGATCTTCATTTTACAATATTAATTTGCACCTGCAATCGGCTGCAAAGGGAACCGATTTCATTTCTTTGCAGTGTTAATGTGCAAAGCATTAGGTGCTCTTAAGAAGTGGTGGTATTACAAGTCACATCGGAAAGGCTGATTTTTTCCTTATTTGTGCTTGTTACCGAAATAGACTAAAAATTAATTTTTTTGTCTGACAAAATATTGAAGTGAAAACCCATCTCCAATGTATCTACCTCCTCTCAGCCCCGTAGGCTGCTTTTCATCTGGGTGAGGAACAATCAGCAACCTGAAATTCCAACCACTTCTCATCATCATGCCCATATCAGTTCAAAGTTCATGAAATTTCTATGAGCATTGATCTTTACCCATTGATTTTTTTTTGCAGCAGATCTTTGAAATTTTAATTTCCCGAGCATCTGAATTTCTTATAGATGAAATGCACTTGGTAGAGACAGTTGATGATAAAGTGGTGAACTTAGCATCATTTTAAAGCCTAAAAAAAGGAGAAAAAACAGGCATTTGCAGACTTTGTATAATGTTTTGAGGTGAAATGATAAAGGTGCTCTGATAGGGGTGAAGTATTCAGCAGGGAGTTAAATATCAATTTTGTCTTCAGTGGCCACACATTTTTAATGCAACTTTTTATACAGTCATTTTTGAAAGAAAAGCTATCTGGAGAAACAGCAGGACTAAGAGACATTCTTCACTGCACAATCATTTGCTCACAGCAGTCTTTATCACCTGGTCAAGTTCACCTAGTTACTTATCAGTAGGACATTTAATAACCTCAAGGTGATATAATTGCTATTGGCATTTTTCCCCCTTGGATTCAGCTGGTTAATGTGTAAACTACTTGTCAGCAAATAGCACTTTGTCACTGAAATCACTAACACCCTCTAGAGGAATGTCTCTGTATTGAGCAATTTAATTTTACTTTATTTAATTTTTACACATTACAACCTGTGTTCATTCAGGCACGTTGAAGCCTTGCAGTCTGCTA
>VZRS01012932.1:55000-107500 GCA_013398055.1 Ifrita kowaldi | reverse complement strand
CTGATGTCACCCCCTTGTCCCACCTCTCTCTGTCCCCGTAGTCGTGTGTCTGAGCGCGGAATGAAATACTGTCTTTAACTTTCTCATAATATTTAATTCTCCCTATTCTTTTGTTTGCTGTTATCATAAAGCATCTCCAGTGGGGGGAAAAAAAAATAAAATTGGCGAAGTGTAGAAAGCTCTTTGTTATTCGCAGTAAATATACAGCGTGTAGGTTGGTTTATAAAATAATTATGTCTAGGTACCTCCACCTGGTTTTGGAATATTTACACAGATAAATCTAATTTGATGTCTGTGATTTTAAAATTGTTTGTAGGCATGTGTGACATATATGTTACTAATAAAAGTAATAGTTGATTTAATTTACCTGTTGTAATTGAAAATGCATGTAGCATATTGCATTTAAAATTAATTTTGATACTAATGAAAGGAGGGAAACAGGATTATTAGATATGTTCAAACGCGTATGTTTTTTTTGCTTGCAACGTAATTATTAAATTGATTGCTCAGATAGGAACAAATTGTTGTTTAAAATCCTGATTCCACTATGTTTCCTCTTCTAAAAAGATTGTCTTTTAATGTGTTTCCAAGCTAATAAGCCTTATAAAATTCTGTACTTGCTCTTGAATTAGTTTTCACCGATGGCTACACCTTACGAAAGCTTGTTGTTAGCATAAAAATATCAATCACAAAATGAAGACCCCAAAACAGCCTTTTAAAAGTAAATCACCGCAACAAAAAAGTTTTTCTTGTCAGCTCTTGGCATTTGAAGGTGTGGAGAGGCTGAAAGTTCACGCAGTGTGTTGGTACAAAGCGGGACTCGAGCCTGTTGATAATTGCTCCTAAAGACAAACGTGAAGGCACCTGACACAGCTGGATCGAAGAGAGCTTTTGTTGGCTGTCTGTGCTAAGAGGAGAGACAACATAGAGTGCTCGCGGATGATTTAAGTAGGGTTGGCGTGATAAGGTTATCTCAAGCTGCAAGAGTTGATAGGGCAGTGAGAGACAACTCAGAGCAAAGCTGTGCAATCAATTAAAACTGTGTAATATATGCTGCATGAGGAAACCCCCCAGCCCTAAGTCTATCTTATAAAATAACATTATTTTTTTGGGGTGGGGGGGTTTCTAACACAGTAGGTTACAGTCGCAACACAAGCAGTGTTTCCCCGCGAGGATATGTTCCCAGCAGTACTCCTCAGCAGTCCAATTACAACACAGTCAGCAATAGCATGAATGGATATGGCAATGCCGGCATGCCCAATCTAGGTGTACCAGGTTCCCCTGGATTTCTTAATGGCTCCTCAGCTAACTCTCCTTATGGCAGTAAGTGTCTATTTTTGGTAACACATCATCATATAGATTCATATTTACTACAAAATCAACTCCTTGCATTGTTTTGATTTCCTCTATTGTCAGCTACTGGATAAAAGGAGGGGTGACTCTGGAGGCTGGACGTAAAAATGAAAATAATAAATTGATCTGTTTGTGCCAGAATACAATCTCAGATAGAGAAAAAAAAAAAAAGAACAAACAAAACAAAACGAAACAAAATAAAACCAAAACAAAAATTGGACTGCGCAATTCGTAACAAAAGTCCAACACAAAAGAGTTTGCCTGTTATCCAGAGAGTGGCCAAGCCAAGGCATTTCATTTTTATTTTTTTATATATATTTTTTTTATATATATATATATCTCTATATATATTTTAAGAGGCAAGGCCCTATCACTCTCTTTTTCCGTGTTTGCCGTGAAAACCTCAATCTGAGTCCTGATTATTTTTGCTTTATTGCAGTAGTGCCGTCAAGCCCTACCATGGCAGCCTCTTCGGTCACCCTCCCTTCAAACTGTAGCAGTACACACGGCATTTTCTCATTCTCACCTGCCAATGTCATCTCTGCAGTGAAACAAAAGAGCGCCTTCGCTCCTGTTGTCAGGCCCCAAGCCTCTCCTCCACCATCTTGCACCAGTGCAAATGGAAATGGACTTCAAGGTGAGCCGGATCTATCTCAATTTTCTCTCTGTTGCTTCTTTTTTTTTTTTTTTTTTAAAATGCTTTTTTTCTCGGGGAGAAAGGTACCTGGCTGGTTTTTTCGGTGCTCTCGTAGTGATGCAAAAGCAGGGGGAGAAATAGGGTAGCGTGAACGGTCTGCTGAGATTTTCAGGTTTTTAGTTCATTTTTGATGCTTGCATTAGAGAAAACACCAGTTGTTTCTCTGGCATTTTCCCTTAGGAGTTCGTGCCTTAAATTTTAAGGGAAGACTGTATCCCTGAATGCCTCTTGGAGGGTTTGTGTGCTCCTGGTGTTTCTATGTTTTCTGAACACATTTCTGTGGATGTTTAAACCCAGCAGTGTTCTGGCAGGACATGGTGTGATTTCCTGGCTTTATATAGGGTGCAGTACTGATTTTACATATGTCAAGTTAATATAAGTCAGGTTAAGCTTTACTCAGTGGACTAAGCTTCCCTGGACTAGGTAGCCCTGTGTGCAGTGGTTTGCATGCTCTGGTGGTCCCAGCTCTTACTGTGGTGTTAGAGTGGTTACATCCCTAAATGAACTAAATATTTTAATTAGGGCAGGCAATTCTAATATTTTGCCTTTTAATTTTTTTTTTTTAATTCATGTGATTTCATATGGGTAATGCAAAGAACAGCTGATAAATCAGTGGCAGAATGTCTGTGGTCACCTGTTGGGGGTGGGGCAGGAGGAATTAGGACACAGCGTGAGAACAAAAACAGGCACAAAGAAGTCACCCTAAAAAGGAAGACTCATGGCCTGTTTTGCCACTTTCAGGGGGTATTTTGACAGGTAGAATGTGATACTGAAGGTGCATTAGAATCATTGGGAAGGTTTGTTTGCCTCTGGTGGAGTGTCAGTGCACAGTGCAGTAAATTGAAGCACTTCAGATCCCATTGAAACCAGGAAGGGTTGAGGACACTCTCATCCCGGAGGTCGCCACTCCTCTTGACTTCACCAGTTAAGAAGCAGCAGCAGCAGCAGCACAGGATTATTTATTCTTTGTATCACCATGGCACCCATAATCCAATGAGCACTCACAGGCAAACAGATGAGGAATATTTTAATTTCCCAAACTAATTCTGGACACCCGCATTTTGCAGGGTGCTGGAGGCACTTTGGAGAGATATAATCCCAATCCCACAGAACTGCTTGTCCACCCCAAATCCACGCCAGGATCTCAAAATGAATCTTCCTGTATCTTGCTATTAACTTCTTGGCCCAAAAAAACCATCTGAGACCTTGTTATGCACTCAGGTCAACAAAGAGCTGAGAATCCAGATACACAAACTCATTGTAGCATGAATATTAAAGGAAAGGATAATTAAATTAACAGGTTTTTGCATATGGAAGCTTCACTGTGTTACTACTGTAAGTAGAAAACTATATCCGTATTCTTAGAAAAGATAATCCATTCATAAAATAATCTAGTGTCCTACTTTCCTCTTTTTATAGGAAGACACTGATATGAAAAGTAAATACTGGAATAAAATACTGAAATAAAAGGAAAAATAAATAAAATAAATAAAAATAAAATAAATAAAAATAATAAACATAAAATAATAGACAAAATAATAAAAGGAATAAAAAAATTAATAATATAAATGTAGTAACACGGCTTCGATCTGAGGCAGCTCATCTGTAGCAAATATTTCTATATTTATATTCATATCAACTAATTGATTTTGATTTACTCTGAAAAACACAATTATTTAAAGATCTACATTAAAATTATCTGAATTTCTCTAATTTCACTATGTCAATAAAGGGTTTCCTATCAGATACTCAGGGTTTTATGTTTTTTAGAGCTCTTTACTTAAGAGCTCTAGATCACCTCAAAGTGGGGTTTTAGGGAGAATTGGGAGGGCTGAATGCCTGCACCAAGCACCCAATGTCCCTTAGCACTTCCCCAAGCCCCCAGTAGCTGCATATCTCCATCCTCAGGTGCAAAATTCTTTTTGTATAAAGCTCAGATGATGACTTGGAATCAGCCAATACCAATTTTGTTAAATAGGTCACAAATTTAGCTCTTAAGCTGAGCCCATCCTTGCTTTGCACTAAGCTTTTTTCATGCCCAGAGAGCCCAGTGAAGACCTAATGATGCCTTCAACCCCTGATTTTCAGATGCTGCAATTCAAGCAGCAGACTTGGTGTCATCCTTTTGGGTTTTGGATCAGCATCTGAACTGAAAATCAAGTGTTGAAAATAAATAGATAATAAATAGACAAGTAATTAATTAAATAAAACCTGTCAATTTTACTCTGCCAGCTGAACCTGAATAATTTTATGTTGAACAGAATGACCCAGAGAAACAGGCAGAATGTCCTTCTGGTCTGGTAATTAGAGCAGCAACTTCCAGGGTTGTGGCAAAAAAATTTGTATAATTTATGCAAAGTAGACAGCATCACGAGGTGATGCTCAGTGGTGTGGGAGTTAGGAACTGACAGGGAATCACAGAATCCTGCAATGGTTTGGGTTGGAAGGGACCTTAAAGCCCATCTAGTTCCATCTTAGGGCAGGGACACCTCCCACTGTCCCAGGCTGCTCCAAGCCCCAATGTCCAGCCTGGCCTTGGGCACTGCCAGGGATCCAGGGGCAGCCACAGCTTTCCCCGTGCCAGGGCCTCAGCACCACCTCACCTCCTTCACCCAGGAGTGCTCTGTGAGTTCCTTCAGCATCCCAGCAGAGGCACCATCCCTTTTTCCACCCAAAGCTTTGAGCCAATTCAGACTGAACTCACAAAAGGCCTCAGACTGGCAGTGCTTCACCCAGTGGTCCTTGCAGATTTCAGCCTGTGCCTTGGACTGAGCTGCAGCCAGAGGTGACGAGCAGGACAGGGATGAGTTTGTCAGCTGCTTCCTTCGTGAGACATCATCAAGAAAAGCCACCAACATTCCTGTGTTGGTACTTATTTACAGTGCATTTGATACATAAAGTTCATTAGGGAGTTTCTGCTTCTTCCTTCCTATTTTTGCAGTCATTTGTTGACATGGAACTCTTTTTAAAGTTTAATTAGTTGCTTTCTGGACTCTGTACAATCACCTCAAGAGTTTTCTGATCAGCACATTTTCTACATTAAATTAAAATACGGAGTTCGAGAGCTGCAGTCCAACGCAGATGAATTTTTTTTGGTGATCTTCATGTAGAGAGCCTCATTACAGAGCAGGATGTGAAGGAGCTGAGCGACAGCTGAGGGTTGGCACTGTTAGGAATGGTCACATTCAGTCAAACCAAGAGGACAGTAAGAGCTCATGGTCACTGGTGTTGTATCAGAGGCAAATCCTGCAGTTCATGGATAAGGAGGGACTTGGATAAGAATGGATAAGAATTCAGATGAGGGTGGTCCTTTTGCAGGGATTTGGGGGTTAATTGCCCCATTCCTGGTGGGTAAACCACTGTAGGGTATCTCTGTGTGGGAAAATGCTGCTTGTGGCACATCTAAGTTGGTGAGAGCAGCAGAACTATGAAGCTCCAGCTGGACCTCGGGGGGATTGTTTTGTCTCTCAACAAAGAATTAAACAGAAGTTGAGCTGCTCTAACTTCTGGCTTGTGCTGATGTCACCCTGAACATCAGGACCACTCGAGCCCACCACACCAGAAGCAAGATGCTGCTGCCTGTAAGCACAACCCAAAAACCCTCTCTCTGCTGTAGGACCCACTTCCCAAGAGTGAAGATGGCGAGGTCTGTAGGTGACACTTCTTTTGTAAAGAGATCCAAGACACCTTCTAGTGGAAGGTGTCCCTGCTTGTGGCAGTAGGTTGGAATTAGATGGTCCTTAAGGTCCCTTCCAACTCCAGCCATTCTGGGATTTAATGATTCAATGATGAAGACAGAGGTGAAGAGCGAAAAAGACAACCTGGGGAGGTCTCAGAGAGGTCAGGGTGGGGGCAATGCCAGCCAGGGCTGATGTTTACTCCTTCCCCTTGCTGCACCCGTGCCAGCTGCACGTCCATCGTCAGCCAGCCGGTGCCTAAGGAGGGTCAGCACTCAGAAGCTGCAGCTCTTGGAGGAAACACCTCTCTCTCTGCTGTCCCCAGGGCCTGACCCACTCCTGTGAGTAAGCCTACAAAAAAGGGCTTTTGAGCCCTATCCAAAAAGCCACAATCTTGTTGACTCTGCATGACCTCCACAGTCTATGACCAGGAAGTCAAGTACTCACACGATTTTTTTAAGAGCAGGATCCTACCGTGTGTGTTCCTTAGGGCAGAGAGCCTTTTCCTGTTTAAAACAATGAACATTAAAGGTAGAAAAGAAATTTTTTAGTGAGAGACTACTGGCTCGCTGCAAAGTTGGAAGTACAATATGTGCTCGAAATTTGGTTTTCAATTGTAATTTACTTTCTATAGATTGTGAAAGATATTGCTCTCTGGTTATAGAACTGTAATGCAGAGCAAAAGGCTCTCTATATTCTTTTAAAATTGCATCCTGCTTAATTTTCTGGTCTTCCTCCAGATGAAAGTATTAAAATTATTATTAAAAAACTCACCAGCTCATTTTTCTTTAAGAAGGCGTTTGGTATCAATTTGCACAGCAGGAAGCTCAGTGCAGAAATTCACAATTGTCGAAGATTGCTACTAAAATAAATTGTGAAATACACATCTAGAGCATCAGCCTTGCACCCCCCTCTCAGACTGTGCCACAAAGAAAGTTCAATAAAAATGGTTAAATTAAAGAATTGAGATCTTTTTTCTTTGCCCCAGAAAAACATGGCAGCAGATAATCTAAATTTTCGCACAGCAGAATCACAGAATGGTTTGGGTTGGAATGGACCTTAAAGCCCATCCAGTCCCACCCTCTGCCGTGGGCAGGGACACCTTCCACTGTCCCAGGGTGCTCCAAGCGCCGTCCAACCTGGCCTTGGGCACTGCCAGGGATGGAGCAGCTGATGGCTGAATTGCAGCATGAGGCACTTGAGGACATGGCTTAGTGGTGAACCACGACGGTGCTGGTTGGTGTTGGACTTGATGACCTTAGAGGTATTTTCCAGCATTAATGATTGTGTGATTCCATGACAACTGTTCCTTAAAATGTTCTCCTGCACCCCCCAGGTCAGGTGGGCCCCAGATCACCAGACTGGCACGGTGATAGATTTGCTGCTGGCTGAATCCCACAGGAGAAGCCAAACTGAGAGCAGGGGTTTGGCAGGTCCAAACACAGGGCGAGGTCATCTGCTGGCCTGGGCTGATGAAGTGTGGAACAGAGGAGATTTAGTGAAGTGTTGTTTTTAAGGGTTTTTGAGGGTGGTCAGGCCTCGGAAAGGGCTGCCCAGGGAGGGTTGGAGTCCTTGTCCTTGGAGGTGTCCAGGGAAGGTCTGGATGTGGCACTCAGTGCTCTGGGCTGGGGACAAGGTGGGAATCAGGCTCAGCTTGGACTTGGTGATCTTGGAGATCTTTTCCAACCTAAATGATTTTGTGATTCTCTGAAAACATGATAAGGAAACTGATTATTTTGGGTAGAAAGGCTCTCTGCCAATATACCCACTATTCTCCAGTTAAATTTTGAAACTTCACTTGCTGATTAGGTTTAAAAAATTCATTATTATAACTGTTGCAAAATTATAACTTCAGTTTTGATTTCGACATATTCGACAAGTTTTATTAGGGAGAAAAGTGGCAGAGTTGGAAGACTTTATCCTGTTTCGAGAGCATCACCTGAGCTGCATTTTAGAGAGGTTTAACCCCATCCAAATCCACAGAAGGCTCTGTCAGGACCAGGGGCTGCTCCGGGTGCAGCCACTGGAGCAATGCTGGTTGTGGTTGTGTTTCCTACGGAATGTGTACAGACCCAGCTCTTCCAAACCGTAAAGCTGCAACAGCGAATCTGAAATAAATTAATATTGTTGAAATTAATGAACTGAGAAATTGAAGTTCACATTGCTACACGAACAAATTTATTAATATCTGTTGTACATAAATTAATGAGAAATATCATTATGGCAAAAATTAAACAACACTAAAATTAAAGACTGTCTAAATTGCTCTTCTACCAAAGAGTTAACTAGGAAAAAAGCAGTGGTTGTTGGCATCTCAGTCTTTATCTGTTAAAAAAACCCCAGGACATGGCTGGTCAGGGGTATTAATATCATGTCTTTTTATGGTGTTTGATCTCTAGGGTTGGGAGAAGGTTTAGAGTTCTTGGTTTTGGTCTCGGAGAGTCCTTGGTTTGCTCAGTCCTGCTTTTATCATGAAGTAGAATAGTGGAAAAGGAGGTTTTCTGCCCAGGGCATGAAGTGGTGATTGGTGGGGATGTCCCCAGGGGATGCTGACACAGCCAGAGGAGTCGTCAGGAGCCTGCAGAGAGGCTGAGCCTGGGGAACTCGGGGTGCTCTGGGCACAGAGCTCCTTTCTCACGGAGAGGCCCTTTGGGGTGTGTTTCGCTGGGAGAAGTGTCCGTGGTCCTTGCTCTGGGGATGCCGTGGAGGAGCCCGGCTCCGCGTCCTCCCGCCCCATCCCGTCCGTGCTGGCTCTGAACCCGACGTGCCTCAGCCCAGCGTGCCAATAACAGCTCCTTCTCTTCTCTTTTTTCTTTTAGCCATGTCCGGGCTTGTAGTCCCGCCAATGTAAAGTCACTTTTGTTTACCTACCATAGCACCAAGCTGCAGAGGATGGGCTTAGGGGACAAGTTTAGTATATTAAGACATGCTGATGGAAGCAGTATCTTCACGCAGAATCAGCAACAAATCGAAATGCTACAGGAAAAAAACAAAAAAAAACCACAAAAAAAAACCCCACAAAAAAAAGAAAAAAAAAAAAAAAAATTTTTTTAAAATTTTTTNTGCTACAGGAAAAAAACAAAAAAAAACCACAAAAAAAAACCCCACAAAAAAAAAAAAAAAAAAAAAAAAGACTTTGTTTAAAGATTTTATTTAAACTATTAAGAATCTACATGCAAACAACCTACTTCTTCATGAACAATTCCATTTTATTGACTGAATTTTTCTCATATTTTCACATTTCTCGGTCCTGGAGAATAAGGAAAAAGCGACGCCTATTTTGTATAAAGTTTCTGATTACGTCTTGGCTATGTCTAGTACTTGCTATGTGTTGGGAGAAACTTTGTGGATGCACCATTTTGATTATCATGAAACACTGATGAAAAATGCCTCCGAACATTTTTCTGTACTCATAACTAGATTCACAATGGTTGTGTATCTCTATAATGTGAAATATTTTTTTGTGGTGGAAAAAAAAAAGGGGGGCCAAGGAGGTTATGAGCCATCAAACTGGAAAAAAAAAGAATAAAAAAAAAAGGATGAATATATGATTAGAAAAAAAACCACACAAAAAACCGGGGCGTGGGGGCGGGCGCGGGGGGGTTTATCGTTGCTTAACTTCATCTTAATGAAATGGAACTTTGTAACTTATTGTAGTTAGAAATTGTAACTTTGATATTGAATTCTCTTGCCTTCAACAAGCACACTGACAGAGAAAAAAAAAAAAGAAATTGCTACTGTCTGTTGGTTTAAAAAAATGAAAAAAATATACTTCCACTGCTAGAGCTTCCTGTTAAGCAAGTGTGATCTGCAACATTTTTTCAACTTTTGCTAGCACTGTATACTATTGCATTTTAGGCTACTGTGAAGTCTATGTTTCTTGTACCAGAAAATTGTCCTTTTGACTTCTAGATCCTTCTTCCCTAATGTGTTTTGTATGTGGTTATAAAATTGTAGACTTTTGTGATTTTGCCAAAGTTGTAGCTAAATATTTATACACTTGTCTTGAATTTTTTTCAGATCCACTTAAATATTTAGACAAAAAAAAGCAGATTTTATTCCTTATGAAGGCTATAAGGAATAAAATAGTCTTATCCATCGCAACACTTTCTTTCACATAAACACTTGCAGTCACTAAGGGAATTTATTTTGTAACATATCAACTATAAATATTGTATTTATCTTTGAAATTTTGTATATTGCTTTTCATCATTTTTTTTTTTATGTTCTTGTATGTATTGGTTTTTGTCCTGGCCTGGTATCGTGATGCTGAAAATAGCATTAAGCCAAGAACTGTTGCCTTCATGTTTTCTTTTAAATAAATCAGTGTCCGTGCATTTCATTTGTACTTCATAAGGTTGCTATTGTTTAGCTTTTCCATCCTTCTTTTTTAAAATTTTTTTTCAAAAATTCAAATTCATTGTTTATTTTTATATTATTTTTAAGTTATCAGAACAAATAATTTTGAAAGAAAAAGTCGTCTGTTGTATAGTCAAATCAAAATTGTGCCACATGGCTGTAATGAATACTAGTAGAATATGTGCATGTGATACAGCCACAGAAAAGATGAATCTATTTTGTGGTTGCATTTTTTAATTTCCTTTTTTTCTGTTTGTTTGTTTGTTTGTTTTCTTTTTTTTTTTCTTAATTTTATTTCTGGTTTTTGGTTTGTTTTTTTTTAAAGATTGTAAAAAGTCATTTTTAGCTGCCACCCATGACTTTGCCACATAGCTGAACTGTGTTTACTGGAAAAATTCAGAGGCCTAAAGTTTAAAAATAAATTCACTTCTGATGTTTTAATTAAAATGTTTGCCACATGAACTTCTCTGATGCCTTAAAAGTGAACTTCTTTGAAGAACTTTTGTGCTGTTTTATCACAGGCTTACACCACAATTGTTAATCACGACTTCATTTGGATGATTTCTGGTGTAAAAAATAAGGGGAAAAAAAGCACAATCCTGGTGTACAATTCTGCCACTCCTTTATGTGTCGATTTTCTGCTGCACTCTGCATTCTCCCAAACCCTGCACTGCTCAAAACCGGGAAAGGTTTCACGGGAAATCAGGATCACACCGAATTTTTCATGTCTGGGAGTTGTTTATTTAGGTTTCTTGGGGTTTTTTTAGGGAACTTTTTGTAAAAGACCTGTAGCCGACTGTACTTTTTAAACTGGAATGACCTCCGTCATATTCCGTGGCTCTCAGTGCCAAATCCAGCGAGAGAAACGTGGAGTTGTTTTTATTTTTATTTTGCACTAAATCCTTTGCCAGCGCGGCACTGCAAAGCACGTTGCAAACTGCAGCAGAATTCACCTTTTAACCAAAAAAGGAGGGATCATTTTTTAAATTTTTTTTTTTTTTGTTTTTTTTTTATTTTTTTTTTTTTCGGGCAAAAAAAAAAAAAATGCACATTTTAGTCAAGCTTTTCTGAAAGGGTTTAGAAGAACAGTTCAGCGTAGCACAGCTCTGTGAGCACGGCCGAGGCTTGGCTAGGTGGGAAAGCCTGAGAAGTCACTTTGGAACTGAATTGCCTCCATTATATTTTGTCTAAGTAAGGTTTTGCTCTAAAAAAAGTAAAAAAAGAGGTCACGTGTACATGTTAAGAAAGTCTGCAAGTTCCTTCATAAATGCAATCTGTTTGTGTTTTAGATTAATTAGTCAATGCACTCATCGCTTCATTGTCTCCAGACGGAAAGCTTCACTAAATGGTAGATTTTACTGTTAAAGACCCTACAATAAGATTGTTTTATCTGTACATTTTTTCATATATTTAACTGTATAAAAAAATGTTCATTTTACACAATATTTAATTAAAGTATTTCTTGTCTGTGAATTTCATTTTTAGTAATTTTATCTGGTTTGATTATTAAAAAAAGTGACGAAACACAAAACTAAAAGACGCAACACTGGGGGTTTCATTTCTAAATATCAGAATTTTTATTCCTTTGTTATGAAAAAGCCCAAATCCTTGACGTGGTCTTTCCAGTTCCCTGGGAGGAAGGAGATCTCTGCTCTGCAGTGGCAATCACTTGTTGCTCAGCCCTGGTGGAGTATTTATCCAAAACTGCTCACTTTTTGTGAAGATAACAGCAGAATATCTCTTTTTCTTATTGAAACAAAACTGTGCACTTCAGACACCGATTTTGTAAAGTAAAGGTAACAATAGAATTGGTTTTTTTTTTACTATTTTAATATCATATTGTAAAGGTCTGTAAACAGGAAAAGTTATTTTAAACAAAGCACAACCCAAATTTTCCGTGTGATGGTTTGACACTGGAGGTCAGCGTGCTCGTCTCTTAACTGCTGATAAGGAAGCAAATGCTTTGGTTAATTATAATACTGAGCACAGATATTTCATCCTCTGGGCCATAATGTGTGCAATGCACATATAATGGGTACAAAAATAAATTTATAATGAGGTGGGCACTACTCTGTCTCCCAGTCAGAGAGAGTTGCAAAGCTTTGCCTGATGTACAGGTCTGAATTCCCCACTCCAGATGCCAAATGTGCTCCTGTACCCTTGTGTGTGACCAGCACCACCAAAAAAAAGGGTATTTCTACAGGAATATGGGTCTGGCAGAGGAATGTAAGTGCCTGTGGTGGTAAAACAGGGAGTTTGTAATGGAGTTTGATCCGGTCATTAATCAGAGGGCTGCTGACAACTTTGAGAGGGCACTGAGGAGCTCAGAGCTCCAAAGTAAATGGATGTAGTGGTGCACGTGGATACAGTGCCAAAGGACACGCTGTGTGTCCCAGCCCCTCCTCGGCTGCCCATGCTCAAGGGATGGAGTGAGGAGAAGGTGAAACTCACTGTAGTCACAACCTACAAAAAAGGAAATCCAGGATTTTTAACCGTGTTTCCTTTCTTCTCCAGTATTTCCATGGTTTTCATGTCTGATGAAAACACATTTGATGAAAACAGGTGTTAAAGCTGCAGAGCACTTTGGATTATTATTATTATTATTATTATTATTATTATTATGCATTGAAAACTGTTCCCCTCTGAGTGTGTGTCTGTGTATCGTGTTTAAACAGTGGCATAATCAGATGCATCCCACTAAAAAATAAGCTGGTTTTTAGGGATGAAAGTCTGCACGATGCCTACTGGCGCTTTTCCTTTTAGTTTTATTTCAAAGGTTTGAATAATGAGCATCTAAATGGTTCCTCTAACTTTCAATGCAAGGAAAATACAAAAGGAGAAAACCCACATATGACAATTCCTAGAGCAATCCACCACCTACGACACATCTGGGTAAGAGCCCTGCTGAGGAAATATGTTGTGTCAGCCCACAGCGAGTTTAGACATAGGAAGATGATAAAAATTCCTTAATCAAAACGAAGGAATAAGAGTCTCTAAAAGTACACGCCAATTATTGCAGAGCAGCTTTTAAAAGTCTTTCAAGCTTTTAAAGATTATTCAAAGCACTTGAAATAGGCTTCAATCTAATGCCTCATTTCATTGCATTAAACAGCCTAGTTAATAAAGAATCAATATATTCAAAGGGCAAGGTTATCTTTTGTCTATAAGGGGTGGTGTCATTCTGAACCTTTTATAGTTCAAATGCTGAAAAAGACCTCATGAAATCCATACTCATCAAGTGGGTCAACTAGAGCAATAAAGAGGCCTCTGAAAGAATGGCTGCACTCCTTTAAAACAACTATAAGTCTTATCTCCCCACATAGTCCTCGCCAGGCTCCGCCAGAAAATGTCAATTTCTCATCAAGACAAGAGGCCCGGCGATAATTTTTTTCCAGAGAATACACACAATTAGGAGAATGCAGAAAGGCCCCACCAGTGATTTGTGGCTTATTTATGTCACGGGCAGGCTGCGATCCGCCGCTAAGCAGATAATAAGGGCTGTTGATAACTGAAGTGTCAATACGGCCCGGAACGATTTTTGAATGCGAGCCCTTGTGCTGCGCCTCCCTCCTCGCGCAGATCGCGGCGCCGATAATGGCGCATCTGCCAACCGACACCGCCCGCCGGACCCCACAATTAATGCCCTGAATAAACCGCACAAAAGAGCGCGGATTCTTTATACTCTTTGAGACAATTCCCTGTTTTACCCTTCAAGGAGTTCTTTTATGTGCGAATAAGGTTGCTTTTAATGAAATTGAAACTCATCAGAGGAAATCAAAACCCTCAAATCAGATTACAAATTGATTTTTTTTTTTGGACACTTGTCGTTGTTCGATGTAGCGCCCTAAGTTTTACAGGAAAGGGAAGAGAAAGTGCCCAGCCTGGAGTCAGGGCATGCAAACAACCTCTAAACTAAAGCACATGAAGGAGGAAGGTTCCTAAAGTCCCACAAGTCATAAAAAGTTTTAAAAAGTTGCTGGTATCATTCCAAACTCTATCTCTACCCAGATACTTCATAACATACTAAAGTTGTAGTTAGATGAACTGTCCTAGAACTTGGAATTGTAGAAATCAAATAATGAAACCCAAGCCATTTCCCTTTCTCATATGTAATGCTAAATTTCATTGCTAGATAAAAAGATCAAATATAATTTCCCAGTGCTCAAGTCGAAATTAACTGGTGGAGGAGTTGAGGCCTCCTGGTCTGGGACCCCACTTCAGCTGGTGACATCACTGGAGCACTTTGGCCAGTTGGAATATGACAGTGACAGAGGTGAGACAGTCTTGATTCTACTTTATTTCTTAAACATTTTATTTCTTAAATGTTTAAACAAGGCAACAGTTGCAATTAATAGTTTTCTCTTTGTTGAATTCGTGCTATTACTGAAAGGACATCATGAATTAAAGGATGAAGTTAATTAGTCACAAAATGGTACGTTTTTGGTGCCCACAAAGCTTTTAGAGGATTTTGGTTATGTGACTCTTTGTTTGCATTTATCTTGAAATAAATGAAGCTGTTTGAGAAATGACTTTGTAGCAAAAGACAGCAACTACCCCCAGAACAGACCCACCAGAGGTGGTGAGGGTGCAAGCAAATTATCTGAAAGCTACTTTGCTTCAACCAGACAAAAATCACAGATTTCCTACTGTGTAAAATCTAAAATAGAAAAACCAAGTGAAAAAAAGGAAACTGAGGCTGGATTTGGTGTGGGTAACACAGCCAGTCAAGAACTGCCCTGTATCTATGAGGAAGCATGGGATGGAAACACCAAGGGGAAGATGGAGAGAAGAAAGGAGGAAGATGTGAAAAAGAATTGTACAATGAAACCCAATAAAGTTGTATTTAATGACTTCCTTCCTTGTGCCATGGAATTCTGTTCTGGAAACAAGTGCTTGGGGTGTCTCTGGGATGGTTTGGGTTGGGAGGGACCTCAAAGCCCATCCAGTGCCACCCCTGCCATGGCAGGGACACCTCCCACTGTCCCAGGCTGCTCCAAACCCCGATGTCCAGCCTGGCCTTGGGCACTGCCAGGGATCCAGGGGCAGCCACAGCTGCTCTGGGCACCCTGTGCCAGTGACCAGTGACCCTTTTCCTCTTTAGGACAGCTCTCAGTCCAGGCTCCTGTGTCCACAGACATAAAAGAAACTGCAATGAGTATAAATAACAAAAATAATACAACCTCTAACAACCATCTCAAGTCTATTTGGGCTGAGCAGTTCAGTCCATGGAGCTTCTTCCCCTTTTTGATTTATCCATGTGTCTCATCTTAGAGTAGGTCATGAGTCCAACAAATGCTGTAGTGTCCCAAATACCTGTACAACGAGTTGAGAGGCTTCTCCTCAACTATTTCCTCGCTTACTTCATCCCTTGAGCACAGCCTGAATGGATTAACAGAGGCCAAGCAGTGGGTAGGGACCAGCCAGAGGTTCGGATGGACCAAGGGGTGAAGCCAAGCCCGTGGGTGAGGACAATGGAACTCACAAATCTTAACAAACCTTAACAAATCCCTGGAGCTGTTAAAGCCTGAGCAGTGGGGCCCAAGGACATCAGTAAAATATAAACTTAAAAAATGGGCTTTTTTAAATGGGAAAGCTACTCAGAGACCTTTCAGAGCTCTAAACCAGGATTAACTGGGCCAGACCCACTGAAATAACATTTCACAGAGGTCCAAGCCAAGCCATCCTTGCCCACCTCAGTCCCTTTCCAGAGCTGCACATCCCCAGACAGGGATTTGTTAAGACCCTTCAGCAGCTCAGCCCTGAGGAGTGACAAAGCACAGGGAAAATACAGACTGAGAGCAGCGTTTTTAACAAAACATTGTGTCCTGGAACAACCTTCTTCAGGGCATTGCACATAAAGGTGTTCAAAATGCTCTGCTTTTCATGGTTGTAAAAGGCCATGACCAAGTAACTGGAATGGCTAAAAAAGTAATAAATACAGAAATACAGAAAAAAATAAAAAGTGGAGCAATTAGCTATATTTACATTACTGATGTACACCAGAAATCTGATATAAATAATTTTGAACTTGGTTTTCTTTTATTTTTTTTTTTAAATTAGCCTGGAAAGCAGCTACCAGAAGCAAATGTGCTCATTCTGGCCAGGCGCAGCCCTCGAGTATTACAAAAGAACCTACCAGAGTTTTATCAAGAGGACAGTTTCTTGTCCCAAACTGTGTGATGGGGAGGGTTTATTCAGCATTCTTCTGATGCCACAGAATCACAGAATGGTTTGGATTAGAAGGGACCTGAAGGATCACCCAGTGCCACCCCTGCCATGGCAGGGACACCTTCCACTGTCCCAGGCTGCTCCAAGTCCCAATGTCCAGCCTGGCCTTGGACACTTCCAGGGTCTGAGGTTGGCATTTCACCCACCAGTCTGGATCAGTGCAGAGGCAGCCATGGGAAGGAGCCCAAGGCAAAGAATAACTTAGATAAATAATTCAGATTAAATGCAAAATAGTTTTAGGCAGATGACACTTCCTGAGGTCATCTCGAGGTTGTTCAGATGACTGGGCTGGCAGGATCCAGCTCAGCACCTGGAGTCAGAGTTTTTGCAGTGGCAAACTTGGTGACAGCGATATCAGCAACCTCAGAGTTGGGTTGGTGTTTCCTCTTCATTTCAATGTATTCATCTGGTCCAGGTCAATGACTAATTCATTCAGAACTGAAGACATGACTGGGAGCTGGAAGAGAAGAAAATGTGTTTTCCTCTCCCTATCTATGAATAAAAAATAGGTTTGAAAGGATAAGATCTGCTGGGTTTTAGTATCTTAAGGACGTGATGATCACAAACCACCTATTAATTTTTTTTTACTATAGATAATAATATCTCCTTTGCATATTAACTTTATCAGTGAAATTAATTAATGAAAGTTATCATTCAGGTGCAGAATATGCTCCTTGATTTTGCACCCAGCACTATTTTGGTAGGTCTGGTTAACTGATGAAATTAATGCTCTTCTCACCACAATGGTACTGAACTCTCATTTCCATCCAAAAAGAACTTGACAACTCATATAATAAAAAAGAAATGCAACGTTCTGCATTCTCATCCCTACAAAGATATAAACCATATAATCAGATTACGAAATATAATTGCATACATGAATGTAAATAAATTAAATAATAGGGAGAGCTCTGTGATCAGCCAAAGGAAGTGCAAATTCAGTAACGCTCTTAGATTTGAAAAAACCAGTTAAATTTGTTGATAATGGGAATAATCTCCCCTTAGGAGAATGAACTGACATTCTCAGGGAAAAATTAATAAAAATAGATCAGACGGTACATTTTCCCTCATTTTCAGTGGAAATCGTACTTGAAAATCATCTTGAATGGGGATAAGATTGAATTTTCTATAAATTTTGAGGGAAACAGACTTGTGGTTTTCTCAAAAAAAATTTTTTCTTCTTCTAGTCAAGTTTTGGATTCTTTTTTTCCCCCTCTTTCTTTTTTCTTTCTTTTTTTCCCTTGCCATCCCCCTGAAGTGGGTGCTTGGGGCAGGGTGGTGAGCAGCTGGATGCTGGGGGAGCGATGGGAGACACAGAGGGCTTCAAACCCAACTGTATCCCTAAATAAAGTTATCCTGTGAGCCTCAGCCTTTTGACTTTTCCTTTCCTTCCACAGAAATCCACCCTTCTTTTTCCTTCCCTTGACCCACATCTTCCTGAATTGGGATTTAGCAATCACTCTCCTTACGCTGCTTATTAAAACCTCCTCGTGCATCTCGGCTTCCCAGCAGAGCCCTCCTGTCACCGGCCCTGTTGTTTGATCTGGCACTGAACACGGACACAGTAAAATCTGGGATCAGTGCAGTCATTTCCATTTCCATCTTCCAAAGCTGCTGTCGGGAAAAGCACCGATGCCCAGCTTTGTCCTGCAGTGGGGGCACCTCTTTGGGTCCTGTTTTTCCAGTGCCAGGTGATGTAAAGGAGGTGCAATCTCACGGAATCATGGAATGGTTTGGGTTGGAAGGAGCCTTAAATCTCACCCAGTTCCACCCCTGCCATGGGCAGGGACACCCTGCACTAGACCAGGCTGCTCCAATCCCATCACACCCGTGCAGCCATGTGTGTGCTGCAACCTGCAGTAACTTAGATCTAACACTTTTTTCTTTCAAATCATCAATTTTTTTTTTAAAAATTCCAGCTGCTTGGAGGTTATGTTATGATACAGCAGATCACAGGTGTTTGGTGATGCTGCTGGGACAGTTCAGTTCCAGCCCATGATGGAGAAAATGACACCACACCAGCTGATCTCCTGAAATCCTTCTCTTTAGGCTGCATTTTGCTGCCTCACTAAAGCTAAGCTGCACCTACCCCAGCCTGGCCTTTGTTCAGCAGGAGGCTGAGCCCGAGCTCTCTCCTGGCCGGCCATGGGAGCATCTGGAGCGCGGTGCAGCCCAAGGATGGCAGATGATGTTGGATGTTTGATGTTTCCAACCCGCTCACCTTTCATCACCCCCTGCCCACAGCCCTCACTCAGTGGCTCATCCCAGGCTTGTAGTGGGGGATAACCCATCCCAGGCCGGGCTCAGTTCCTTGGAATACGTGATGTGCATCCTGGGAAGCCGCCTTGGATCTGCCCCCGTGAGGTACAGGCACAGCAATTAGTAAAATCAAGGTGTATTTCCTACATCATGCAGCTGGGGGCATTTTGCAACTCATTTCACCAGAGAAAAACTTGTTATTTAATTGCCTTGGCTGCTGCTGGATCAGATTCAAAATGAGTGGGAATATCAGGTCCTGCCAGATATATTCAATCATATTCCTGCTTTTTTTCCCTGACTGGATCCGACGTGCCAGCAAGCAGTGAAGCAGTTAAATACAGACATGTGAATTCCAGCAATGCTGAGATTTCAAACTTAACACCCCACCAGGATGAACGAGCAAAACGAGCATCTCCCTCCACTCCCTCCCTGCCCCTGTGGTGAGTTTAAGGGGAAAAGAATTCACAATGGTTTGGCCAAATGCTGGAAGTCGGATATTTCCTACTCACCCTGGTAAACCAAGAATAACATCTTGTGCAGCCCCCAAATAAATGAATAATAATAAAAAAAGACTGCTAGAATTCAGAATTATGGGTGAGGTGAGGCCAGAGCTGGTGGGCATGGTGGAGATGGGGTACAGTGGCACTGTCCCCTCTGGATGGGATGGGGCATTTCCCACCACCACAACCCAGTGCCCGAGTGAAACTGGGTGGAGACGGGGAAAAAAAGATATGTCTAAATGAGTCCAATACTGATTATTAAGTTCCTAAGAGGCAATCTAATTTAGCTATATAAAATCATGAAAGGGGAAGAATTAATTGATACTAATGAGTTATACGAGATAGCATCATAATTAATTCCTAAATAGAAAGAGGACATAGGCTGGAGCGAGGGGGGGATCAGACTGGCCTATATATCATAATAGATTACAGAGGCTACTTGAGATGAGGAACAAACTGCCAAAGTCAGAGAGGGACCGAGTTAGGAAATCTTTGCCAATGCAAAGGAAAGTCTTTCCAGCAAATCCTGAAAGCTGGGAAGTTCAAGGACCACTTTGCTGTGTCCCTGCTGGTCTCTCCATGGCATTTGCACCTTGGCCTGGTCTGTCCATCAGGGAGCACAAACACAACCCATGCTGGTGGCTGCTGAGGTAACTACGGAGATTTAATTTGATTTTTTGCCTCTAAATCACGTGGTGAGTAAACCGGTGCACAGTCCCCCCGCAACCTTACGGAGTGGTACAAGCTCAGATATTGTTGCACCAACTTGGACAAATAATTTGGATATTTGGAGCCAAGTTGCCTTTTTTCTGCTCCATTTTGGATCTAATTACTCCTTTAGGGGACAAATCACAGGTGACCTCTCATATACTGGAAGACAAAAACCTTTGATGAATCAAACAAAATTATATAAGGACAGGGCACTGTTTCTGTAAATTCCATAAAATCATCATCACACCCTGAATCCATGTTCACCAATACAAATCAGAGACCTCTGCAGTCTTTCTCCTGAAAACCAACATTAGAAGTTGTGTTTTTGTTCTCCATCTTAGGTTTAGTTTGCAAAAAAATTCAGTTGCTACTGCAGGGTAGAGCTCAAAATATGTTCATTTGTCAATGCTGGGCACTTTTTTAGATGGGAAATCATGGAAAACTATTTTGATTTTCATAGTTGTGTTCACTAAGAGCAAAAAAAAGAGAGAGCTGGAGAGGGATTTTGGACAAGGGCCTGGAGTGCCAGGACGAGGGGGAATGGCTTTCCACTGCCAGAGGGCAGGGATAGATGGGATATTGGGAAGAAATTAACTATTATCATATAATCCAAAGCAGGAGAGGGATGGAGCCACACAGAGAAAGGGAAACAGGGTAGAAAAATCAGTAATTTAGATGTGAGGTGCTGATGTTCACCAGCCTTAATTTACTATTGATGGCTTCTCCTAACATTTAACTTCACCCTTAAAATATTGCCCATACTGGAATTTTCAAAATCAGTGCTCAACTGATAATCTCTCCCCAGTACAAATAAATTAAACAATAAATGGAAATAATGTGTGGATTTCCAGCTCTGGGTTTGCTGCCCAGTTTAGTGCTGCCACTGGTGCTTCTTCCTCACAACAAATTCACAGTGATGAATGTGCCAAACAGGCCACAATGTTCCCAAAAATGACACCTAAATTCGATGGAGAGCCAAGGCAGTACACTACAAAAATATTTGAGCAAGAGAAATATTTGAAGGAGGACGAAGGAAATGGTAAAGAAAAGGATGAGGATGAAGAAAATGATGAAAATTAACAAAGTGATGAAAAAACAATTGAGAGAATGATGAAATAAATGATGAAGATGAAGAAAAAAATGATGAAAATTTAGAAACTGTAAACAATGGTGAAGAAAATGATGAAATAAATAGTGAAGATGAAAATTATGAAAAAGAAATGAAGACAAGGAAAATGATGAAAAAACGATTAAATTACTAAAATTAAGAAAATTATGAAAAAAATATGAAGATGAAGAAAATTATGAAATAAATGATGGAGATGAAGAGGAAGAAAAGATGAG
The DNA here is from genome assembly GCA_013398055.1 of Ifrita kowaldi. Taxonomy (NCBI): domain Eukaryota; kingdom Metazoa; phylum Chordata; class Aves; order Passeriformes; family Cinclosomatidae; genus Ifrita; species Ifrita kowaldi. Next base: position 86,372 of record VZRS01012932.1, on the reverse strand, counting down.
GAGGAAGAAAAGCTTTCACATTTCCTGACCAGAGCCACCCCAACAGGCTCCCCGCAGCCGGATCCTGCTCGCAGGTGGAAAAGCCGCTCGGACGCCGGCACAGAGCTGCTGATAAATCTAATCCTGAAGGATTGGAAATGAGGTAAAAGAAATTCTGATGAAAATTATGTACATGTACTTTGACAAGCTCATAAACACTGCAGCCATGATAAGTTTTCTTATTTTTTTTTTTTAAGACCCGGCACAACTGTGTAAGCCCAAACTCTAATTTTTACAGCCCTGGGTTTGGAGATCTGTCATTGGGAGATATAATGGAAAGAATAATTGCTTGGTGGCTGCACAAACAGGAGATGTGTTGTCAGGCTGCAGTTTGGAGGCTACATCTGGCTTCGGAAATGATTGATGCTGTCTCTGTGTGTGATTCAGGAAACCATTTTTTCTCCTTTCTTTTTTTTTTTTTTTCCCTCCCCCCGCTAACACAACCACCACGCCGAACCTTCAATTAAATCAGCATTAAAGAAAACTTTTGATTTATTCCTCCTGCACCGCGGTTCTGCGTCCAGGCAGCGCGCGGCCCTCGCGGCCGTGGCGGGCACGTGACTCCAATTTGAAATTAAAAAGTCATGTCTGAATAACACAACAGCATTCTCATTTCCTAATACTCTGCTTTTTACTACTTTGCATTCAACTGTGAAAAGTCTTTTAAAACTCTGAACAGCAGTAAAACTTGAATGAATTTTTGACCCATTATTGCATAGCGGGTGCGCTTTCCAAGTTGGAGAGACTGCCAAGTTCTCCCCACCTAATATTTCCACTTTAATTGTGCCACTTGAGAAATTTACGTGCCTCAAAATATGGCATGAATCTTACGCTTATTGCAGTATCATTAGCAGCAACATTTAAGCAACATCTGTGTGCTATAGAACTAATTGAAGTAGCAGAAGTGGCAGCTGTAAATCCACAGGAAGATGGCAGTTTGCACCCAGCACTGCTGAGTTAGCGGGTAACTGTCAGCCTGTTCCTGCAATCTGCTCTCGAGGACTACGGTACAGGCACACAATGTCCAAAAAAATACAGCGAGGAGGCTAATGATCCTATTAACCACTTTGCTGCACCAATTTGGCTGTTTTTCCAGTTTCCTTGTTGGATTTCATTATATATTTCACCGTTCCAGTAAAAAAGTCCAGTGTGAGACGTGCTTGCTTACTTACAGGGGGTGGGGGGGAAGCTCCCGCTCAGTCGAATCAACACACAAGCGACTCTTTCTTCCTTTAAAATTCCATGTATTTCACCGTCTCTTCCACTGTTTAATTTTTCTTCATCACGCACGCCCGGGTGAAAAAGAACTTTTCCCAACTGTTAATGCTGGTATTTAAAGCAATGACATTTTCCTCCCCGGGATGTAACATTTTCAATAATCAATAAAGCTGGAGGGAGAGAAGGGGAGGAGAAAGCCTTTTTTAGGTGCGAGGACGGAAGCACATCTTCATCGGGGCCGGGAATGCCACGCGTGGCCGGCAGCACGCCAGCCCGGGCACTGATTGCACTAATTGGTGATTACTGAGGGAGGAAGGTGTTTCAAGCAGCATGTCCTGGTATTACTGACTAATCCAGGCGCGGGGTTCAGAGCCGCTCGGAGCAGCGCCGCTCTTTCCATCTTCATTTGCGTCTTGGGTGGGGAAGAGCAGGTTCAGCAACCTGACAGCGCTCACACAGGCACGGGGGATGGAATTAATCGGGAAACAGGAACGGTTTGGGGTGAGGGCAGTGGGATTTTGGGGGTCACATCGCAGAGCATCCCCCCACTGCCACCGGCCACCTCCATCCCGGCCATGGCACGGCCCCGGGGAGTCGGGAAGGCGCCGCTGGAGCCCTCTTGCCATGATCTGTTTGCCAAGAGCCCAAGTTCATTAGAGGCCCGGCACGTCCACGGGGCCGCCATGTGACAGGCCGGGAGCCGCCGGTATTTGTTGTCTTAATGCACAAGTACTCGGGGACTGGACTGATAAGGAAAAAACTGTTCGGAATCCGCTGCTCTACACGCTCAGGGTGGCACGGGCCCGCGCGATATTGAAAATCAATAGTCACGTGGTGGTTTAAAGGTTAGAGGTCCCCTGAATTAACTTTCTAGTACTAAATTACCACATCTATTTATTTATTTATTTACCTACCTGCCTCTTTATTTATTTATTTCCCCTTTTGCAGCGACTCGGGGGGGTGCACTGGCTTTAAAGAGGCACAGCTTGCACCTGGAGTGAGGAAACAGCAAAACCCTTTGATGCTTGGTGTGAGGATTTAAATGTGAGGGTTTTAATCATGAGCAAATTTAGAAGACACAGAGCAATGTCCAAAATGGCAATGGAGTCATGAGCATTGGTAGTGGCCTGAAAATTAAAATGCTGCTTCAGTCTTTTGACTCACATCTGTACAGTGCCTGCCTTTGTGTGTCATGTAGTATTTAAATTAATCCATGTTTTATTATTAACAGTGTTTAGAAAATGTAAAGAAACAGTATTATTTACAATATTGAATCATTAGGAATGAACAAATAATATTGTCACAAATAAATGGAATTTTTAGAGAGAGAGACTTAAACATTGCTTTTCACCCCTGAGCACAGTGCACTCCCAAGGACTGCTCCAGTGTGTAGCTACTCACACCTGGAAGCACATTCATGACAGGTCTTTAGCTCCTCTGCTTGCAGGTACTGCAAAACTCACATTACGCTTTTTTTCCTCTGAATAGATTTCTTATTTAATTTATTCCAATGTTTCCCTTCCCCTTGTTTTCATTCCCCAGGTACACCGGCAGCTGGGTTTTCAATATCATAGAATCACAGAATATCCTGAGTTGGAGGGGACCCACAAGAGTCAGCAAAGTCCAACCCCGTGAACATTGAAATACTGAACATTTGCAGCCTGGGTTAGTGCTCCTCGGAAGGGCCAACAGGGATCTGAGTCCCGGCAGCCCACTGGACACTGCCCTGTGGCTGTGGGAGCTTTGGGATTTGGCAAACACCCTGAGGGACGCCCTGCAGGGCTGGGCATTAACCCCCTTGGCATGCACTGTAGGGTACCAGGATGGGTTTGGGGACCCTAAAGCCCATCCAGTGCCATGGGCAGGGACACCTTCCACAGCCCCGGTGGCTCCAAGCCCCGATGTCCAGCCTGGCCTGGCTGGACAGCAGCTCCGGGGGCTCTGGTGGGGCTCCCCAGGATGCCCCACACCCCCTGGCCATGGGCACACCCCGGTGGGCAGGGACAGCCCCGCGTTCTGTCCCCTTTGTGCCCCTCCGGGTGACCGCAGTGAGGGAAGAGCTGAGGAGCCACCGAGGCTTTGAAGCAGCAGAAGAGGCAGGGAAAAAAAAACCACTTCCAGGAATTTTAGACACTGCAAAAGATTTTTCTTTCTCGGTCAGAGACACTTCTCCAAAGCCTTTTTTTTCTAGAAATACTCGGCTGTTTTTTTATTGATTGTTACAGCTTAAATCTAATTTTCTCTTATCACAGCGCGTCTGCATCCGTGTGCACTGTCCCAGGCAGGAAGGGACACCCGGGTGCTGCCACCAACAGGGCACTGGAGCTGGGCCAGGGGCACAGATAAAATCCAAAATAAGGGGAAAAGATCCAGGATAACCACTCATATCTCACTGCTGGACTNAATTTTTAAATTAAACATAAAATAATTTAAAAATTAAAATTAACCTTCTCAGCTCTGGAATTTTCAGACTCTAGCTCATCAGTGTCAGCCCCATCCCTGCCATGGCCACCTCCAATTTCTGTGTATTTCCAGGTGCCTTCCACCTGCACACAGAGGCTGTGAGCACACATTCCCAGAAATTTAACCTAAACTAAAGCACAAGTTACATTTTGATAAACAAACAAATAAGAGGATGAAGACCAGGCTGTAATTAACAAAATAAACTCCCGGTGCAAAGGTCTGCTCAACCCCTACACAATTCTACCTGTGTGAAGAGCCCTGGTCATGGAACAGGATCCATGTACCCACAAATTCCCACATAAATGGAATTATACCAGGGTAGAAACCAGAAAAATCTTCCTCTGCTCATCTGAGATCTCTGCTACCATGAAATTGTGATTACACAGTGGATCTGTTGTGGCTGCCCCTGGATCCCTGGCAGTGCCCAAGGCCAGGCTGGACATTGGGGCTGGGAGCAGCCTGGGACAGTGGGAGGTNACAGCTTAAATCTAATTTTCTCTTATCACAGCGCGTCTGCATCCGTGTGCACTGTCCCAGGCAGGAAGGGACACCCGGGTGCTGCCACCAACAGGGCACTGGAGCTGGGCCAGGGGCACAGATAAAATCCAAAATAAGGGGAAAAGATCCAGGATAACCACTCATATCTCACTGCTGGACTAAACAAAGCACCTTTAAAAAAAAATCCCAAACTACACGTTGTAGGATTTTTCCAGAGAAATGCCAAATGTCTTCTTTCAAAATTAAAAGGTTTCTTTTTAAATTTTAAATTTATATTTAGATAAATGAATTAGTAATTTATTCAATCTAGATAAATAGATTAGTTATTGTATAATATCACCATATTATTATATACAGTATAACATACCATCTAATAATTGCACAACANCAGCCTGGGACAGTGGGAGGTGTCCCTGCCATGGCAGGGGTGGCACTGGATGGGCTTTGGGGTCCCTCCCAACCCAACCCATCTGTGTTTCTCGATTACAGATAAAAGTTTCCATTGCAGTTTTGCCTCAGTTCCTCTGTTTATATAAATCTAGGGATTAGCTCCCATTGCCTGGGCATGGGAGGAACTGTTGCTGTTATTGGTGATTTTTTTTCATGAATAGAAGAGCTGGAATTTTAAAAACATCATTTGAAAGCACCACATGAAGCAAGATTTCCTGGTTTGCACATACACAGAACAACCCTACAGAAACTATAAGATTTATTTTTTATAACTGTCACTCTTAACTAGCACACAACTCCCCTAATGTTTATTTCTACCAGCAGCCTTATTAATTCCCATACTACTTCTGGACCATGCTTGCACTACAGAAATAATTTTAATTGAACATTTATTGAAATAAATGCTTTGTCAGGATATCCCCACTCCATCTGGCTGCACTGGGCAGGCATTATTTCCTGCATGTGTCTGCTTTATACAACGTCTTCTCCCACAGCTCTCGCTGACGACCAGAGCTGGTGATTAGATTGGGGTGGCTCTTGCCCAGCAGTGCTTTGTGCCCTCTCTGTCTCGTGGACATGAGCTCACATCCATGCTCTCTCCACAGGACTCTTCCTCTTCTGCTGCACAGAACGGGGTTTATTTGGGAGCCACCTCCACAGCGCACCACGCTGACAAAATGCAGAGATCTGCAATAAATAACCCACCCTGCCAGGCTGCACGGGCTCTGTTTGGTGGTTTTGGTTTTGTTTTCTGTCGTTTTGGTTTTTTGGTTCAGGTTTTTTTTTGTGTGTGTGTGGGTTGGTTTTTTTTTGGTTTTTTTTTTTTTTTTTTGGTTTTTTTTTTTGTGGTGTTTTTGCAAGCTCAGCTACAGAGATAAGAGTCTTGATAAGAAATAAAATATGATTTGGGTTCCCAGTGTTAAATTTCTGCCCTTGAAAATAAACGAAGCCGGGCTTTCTCCCTTCTCCCACCCCACCATACTCACCTGCTGGCAAACAGATTCTGGGCACCAAAAAGCCCTTTTTTAGCACTTTTAGCAGCCAAACATTATTTTTATTGCTGGCACCGTGAACAAACAGCAAACAAACAGGAGACACAGTGAATTCACAGCATTGTGCAGTTAATCCTCCATTCACCAGCATATCAAAGCACTTTTGTGCTACTTTTGCTGTGCTTCATCTTCATGAAAGCCACGATTTTTATGGAATATCTCCTTCGCCCCAAACCCGGAGCTCTCACTCCGCCTTTGGCCGGACCATGGGGGATTTGTTCCGTCCCACAATGAGGGAAGTGGTGTTTTTCTGAAACTTCAGAAGGCAGATGGATAGTCACTAAACTGGTTGGGTTTAATTTATTCCTCACCCAAAGCATGCAAAAGAAATGGTCTCTATAACAGAAATTGCAAATGCTGCAGCACCCTCAAATTTGAAATTCATTTTCTGTGCTCCAGTAGTTTCCCATTCTTTGGCAGCTTTGAGCATCTGCTTGTTTAGTAATTTTGGGGAGGTTCTAATGTGTTTTAGCATTTCTGCTCTGGAGAAGTGCCTCGAGACAATCAGGAGCTCCCTGGTCATGCAGGGTTGTGCCCACCTCGAATCCTGTGTCCAGTTCAGGGCCTCTCAGGACAAGAGGGACATTGAGGGACTGGAGGGTGTCCAGGGAAGGGAAGGGAGCTGGGGAAGGGGCTGGAGCACCAGGAGCAGGTGAGGGAGCTGGGAAAGGGGCTCAGCCTGCAAATCCCATAGTTCTTGTTCAATAGATGGATTTGTCTTCAAAAATGAAAAAACCCAACAGTGCTCTGTAAATGAGGATGAAGTTGTGGCTGTTCCATCCCTGGCAGTGTCCAAGGCCAGGCTGGACTGGGCTTGGAGCACCCTGGGATAGTGGAAGGTGTCCCTGCCCATGGCAGGGATGACACTGGGTGATATTTAAAGGTCTCTTTCAATCCAAACCTGTCTGTGATTTGATGAGCTTCGAAGGAAGGTCAAAGTGTAACCTTTGAGTAGTGTGACACTCCAGGATCCCAGCTTTCCAAACAACTAACCCTGAATGTGTTGGCTATACATCACTTTGCAGAGTATTAGAGATGCAATATTTCTATGAAAAATCTAATGTGAAATGATAATATCAGTTTAGGATGTCCTCCCTCACGTTGGGCACACGGTGTCGAACCAACACTCGATGGATTTGGTTTATTGACTCCTGTTGTCAGGCAGGGAGGGCTGGGACTCACAGACACTCAGCACACACTGGAGCTTTGCTTCTTCTTCTGAAGGCTTTGCTGCAAAATACCCCCTGTATTTTGTCACCCCCTGTCCAAGGAGGTGATGATTCCCTGTGAAAACTTGGCATTAATTATTCTGACTGTGACAACAATAATGAAGCCTATTTTTTATTAAAGAAGTGTAGATCAACGTCAGTTTGTAATTACATTTTCTTTAATAACTGGTCCATGTATTTGCTGGCTATCATTTACAGTGAGTTTTGAGGGAAGATGTCCAGGCTGAGATCCAGACGTGGATGGTTTTTGAGCTCGGGGATGTTCAGATCTGTGACTGGGGCTTCTGGCTGGCTGGAATTCCCAAGGCCTGCAACATCCATGCCATCCTGCCCTGCAGGACAAGGGGCCCAGAGCCTGACCCCAACCATGTCCTGACCTCTGGTGGGGCCACACCAGCTGCATGGGCCCTGGGATTTTCTTCTGAGTGGTGCCACCATGGGGTACAAAGAACCCAACTCAAATTCTGCTGCCCTGCTCATCAGTGGCAGTGGTTTGGTGAAGATTAGGAATATCTAAGGCACAGACAGGCAATCCACTGCCAAATGCTTTGCCTCCAGCGCCAAAGGATGGAGCCCAAACCAGTTTGGTGATTGCTGGGCAGAGCACAACGAACCAAAGGGGTTTTATGGTGATGCAATGCAAAAGTAAAGCTGGGAAAAAACCGTCCACAGTTTCAGCCTGTGTGCGGCAAACACCTCGAATCACAAAATCTGCTGCCTTATTTTGTGAACAGAAAAGGCTTCCTGCTTAAAAGGTTAGACAGAAATTTAAAAGGCAACTTGCAATGAAAGCCAAGTTGAGAAAAAGAGAAAAAGAATCCAAGAGGCATCCCTGAGGAGAGGAGAGAGCACAGCAGTGTGGCCATCAGCTACTCATGTGTCAAGAACAGATGATCTGCCCATCATAATTAAAGGGACAGACTTAAAAAAACCCTCAAGGAAGCAGGAGGTGCCAGGAAAACTTCAGTGGAGCGGGAGCTGCTCGCTCAGACGCCGGGAAAGGAGGAGATGAGGAGCAGAGCTCGGCAGCTCCCAGCAGGGACAGCCACCCTGAGCTGCCCGGCTCTGCCTCGCCCTGTGATTAATGGCACCGACACACAAAGCACCGGCTGCGACCAGGAGCCATCCTCCTAATGCATGTCACAAACTTCATAATTTCACTTGGAACGAGACAACAGCAAGTTAAATTCCTGGATCACTGTCACTGTGTCACTTACAGAAGGAGTTGCACCGGGGAGCAGTTGGCTATTGGAGTAATTTGAATGGAAATGTCAGTTTTCACAACCTGTGATTTGAGGTGAGTGCCCTGCTATTATACAGCAGCTCTGTCAGGCTGAGTGCTCACTGCCACCTCCCCTCACATCCCAGCCTCCTGCTGCCACCCACTGCCACCCAAAAATTCACATTTCCTCCTCTGCAACACCTGCAATCCCACCAGAGAACAGCTCAGGTGGGTGAACATTCCCTGCGTCTTCCCCTGTTCTGGCTGGATTTTAATCCTGATTTTTTATTCTGGCAAAGTTATGTGCTTCAAAAGCTCCCCAAAAGAGTGAGCTGTTCCTGAATAAATTGATTAATCGAGACTCACACTGACCTCTGGGTTTTGTCTGAGTAAGGACTTCTGAATATGGTCAATATGTCTTACTGCTAAATACTTGCAGGAGTTGCTACAGTGAGGTTGTACACATCTTATACACCTCTGTGACAGGCTCAGTCGATTCCTGGCACTGTGAGGGGAAAAAAATACTGTGCAGAAGTACCTGTCCTTCAGCAGCACCTTTATGTATGTTTTATACACATTTATCCAGATGCTGGGGTGTTTGAAAAGCCACACATCCACTGCACAACTTGGGCACTACTCTGTCTCAACTGATCCAGGAGTAAATAGAGTTAAATCAGCGTGGCTGGCAAGCAGGAGCTCTCAAAAGTTTAACTTCAATCACTTAAGCATCAGTTTATAAGGATTTATAAGGATCCAAACACAGTATTCCCACAATTTATCTGAACTGCAGCCTTGGTGAAACCACCAGAAATGCACAGAATCATAAAAAAATCCTGAATGGGGCAGCCACAGCTGCTCTGGGCACCCTGTGCCACGGCCTGCCCACCCTCCCAGGGAACAATTCCTTCCCAATATCCCATCCAGCCCTGCCCTCTGGCACTGGGAAGCCATTCCCTGTGTTCTGGCACTCCAGACCCTCTAAGCTGTCTCTCCAGCTGCAGAGCTGACCTAAACCCAACAGCAAATAGAAGCAGGAAACACTGAGACATCCAGCTCACGGAAAGGAAAACGGGAGGTGAGAGCTGAAGGGCATCACTGGCAGCCCTTTCCCAGCCTTTCCCAGCCTTTCCCAGCCTTTTCCAGCCACCCTGCAGGACAACCAGCACTCAGAATGCACGGGGAAGGGCTGCTCAGGCAGATCCCATGCAGATAACTGAGTCCCACACTTGTCATTTTTAGAAAAGGAGGAATAATTGAGCTGAGGAATCTCCGGGATGAGGTCCCTGAACTCTGGGAGCTGTGCTGGGCTGAGCGCTGACACTGGGCAGCAGCAATGGGGTTTCTTTTCTGGGTTTCTCCTCCTTGGACGAGCAGGATGCTCTATTTCACAAAAAGTAGGAAGGTCTGTTGTTCCAAAGCAGAGAAGTGGCAGCAGCATGTTTGTGCTTTGCCATCCTCCACAGGCAGGAGACAATAAAGGAACTATTTTGCTGTTTACACATTGCCCACGGTGCCACAGACGCTGGGGTATCTGCAGGCAAAGTGAAGCCCAATTACCACTATTATTTTTCCTTTGAAAGGAGTGGTTTCCTGAGTCAGTAAATCCAGGGCTTTTTTTTTCATTCTTTCATGCCAAACACAAACACGTCGGGAGAAAACCGCGACTACGAAACGCGCAGCGGAAGAAATGGAAAACAAGCCAAATTTAGATTTTTGCCTGCAGGACAATTGACAAACCACGACGCTTTCCTGGCTTCAAAACAGCTCCTTAGATCACAGGTGGTTGGATTTTAAAGGGTAGAAAGCAAAGCTGTCTCTTTCCAGTGTCTCCCCCGCAGCCTCCCGGCTTTTACGTGTGCCCGGGCAGGGGAGCCTGGCTCCTGTTGCAACACTCTGTTGGACTATAAACCAATGGTATTTGCTTTACCTGTGCACTATCTTCCATGCAACAAAACAACATTTACATCTGGGATCAATTTGCTCGAAATTAAAGTGCAGCTGCTATATCTCTCATGCATCAAAAGTGTGGTGTTAAGGCTATAACACACAGACAGTTACACATTACTCCGCATTGTAATATTTAGATTTGTGTCATTTTCCATCTGAGGTAAAAAGCATCTTTAAATAAATGAGTGATCTTAGACTACATATTTTATGGGCTGTGTACTCGGCGAGATATATCCACATTTGCACTGTGCATGTTCTGAGCTCCAATTGCCAACTGAGTGTTTAGGCCTTGAATTTTAATGCTTGAACAAAAAGGCGGCGTCGGAATAATCGGGGCTGTGTGCTCAGAAAAGTTCTGCTGTGCTCGTGCAAGAGGGCTGGAGGAGTTTTGTGGGTGTTCTCAGGTAAAAGGTGAATGCAGATATGCTTCCCCTCCTTAAAAGGCCTTGGGGTGACCTAACTGCAGCCTTCCAGTACCTAAAGGGAGCCACAAGAAAGACGGAGCGTGACGATTTACAAGAGCCTGGAGCGCCAGGACAAGGGGGAATGGCTTCCCACTGAGAGTAGGTTTAGATTAGATACTGTGAACTACAGGTTTGGATGGGATATTGGGAAGGAATTGTTCCCTGGGAGGGTGGGCAGGCCCTGGCACAGGGTGCCCAGAGCAGCTGTGGCTGCCCCTGGATCCCTGGCAGTGCCCAAGGCCAGGCTGGACATTGGGGCTGGGAGCAGCCTGGGACAGTGGGAGGTGTCCCTGCCCAGGGGCTGGAGCTGGATGGGCTTTGAGGTCCCTTCCAACCCAACCCATTCCATGATTCTACAATTCTGTTAACTACAACACACATTTTCTGATGTCTGGGGACAATTTGGCTCTGAAGTTTCCAGCCAGTTTTACCCAACACTGTTCCCTCTTAGCTCTGCATTTTAATTCCTCCCCAGATCACCAAATTCAGCCTGATACTCTCATATTTTCTTACTGCCACTGGCAAGAAACAATTCAGAAGCCCTAAAAACACTGTCCAGGATAAAAGCTACCGGGCAGAGAGCAGGGCAGTTGAGTGAAATCAAGCTCAGTGGTTGCGTGGGTCATTTCAAACACAGAATATTCTACCTGAAAGCACAGTGCATCGGTTAAGACAAAGCAATGGAAGTGCAGCATTTCCAAGCTATCACTTCCTCCTGGCAGCTGCAATATTTTGTGTTTCAGTGAAGATGAAGCAGGGTTTTTTTTGGTAACAGTCAGAGAGAGGCTGCAGCCTCCGCTGGGCACTGCTCAACCCCGGCAGATGAGAGGCTGTAGGATCTCCACGTCTTCTGCTCCAAAGTTTTGGCAAAAAAGGACTTTTCCAGAGCAATCCCGCAGTGGTTGACACGACATAAAGCTGTGAAAGACAGGATGCTGCTCATCCACAAGAATCAGATTATGTACCTGGACTTCATCCGCTGCCTGGAGAAGAGAGACAACCAATTAGTCCAACACAGCTTCTTTGCCATGCCCAGGCTGGAAAACAGATTGAAGGGGTCAGAAACGTTCCGAAGGCTCCACATGATCTGACATTTGCCTTGTCACAATTTTCCTGACAACCAGAAGGTTGGAGGCAGTTTGCTGGTCATCGGCAGCGGCGGAACGGGAAGACTGATTGCCGAGCCAGGGACGAGGAGCCGCACAATTAACAGCCTGCTCCTCCTCAAAGCAGCCCCTTCTTCAGCAGCTCAGGGTGGGCTTAGGCTGCTCATTTCAGAGGATAAACAGGCTGTAAACAGCTGTGGGAGTGAACAAACGTGTCTGGAGTTTCCAGCCTCCTGATACTGCTGTGCAGAGACGGAGGTGATCTCCAGGCCGAGCGACACTCGGAGGTTCAAACCTCGTTCCAGTCCCATCCTCTTCTGCACTCGGCTGTGTTTGCACAATAACCTGCTGCAAAATGCAGTTTAAAGGCTGCAAAACACAGACTTCCATGGCCAATGTATCAGTTTCATCTCAATATCTGCTTTTATTTTCCAGGTTGATTTTGGCCTCATTTAAATAGAGCTTTAACCAGAACTAATTCTTTGTGGGCGAAGTTTCTCAGCCTTGGACATGAGAGTGGGCACTCACCTTGTATCTATGTAGATAATACAGATATGGATCTATCTATTTATTTATCTATTATATCTATTTCATAGATAAAACCAGGATAGTTTTCTATTTCCCCATTTCTATTCTTCCCATCCCTCCTGCCACCCATCTGTCACAGTCACTGTGAAGGTCTGGGGTCCTCCTCACTTTTTACACAGACAGTGAAAAGGACAAAAATCCTGAGATCAGCAATTGTGTGTCCTATCAAAAATAGGACATTTTGATAGGCAGAGATTGAGATTCTCTCTCCTAACCCACTTCTCCTGATCCTGCTCCAAACTGCAGGCATGGAGCTCCTGAAGAGGCTGGATCTCTGTTCACCAGTGGTGGTCAATCTTTTGATCCTCTGAGTGGGTGTTTAGGATGGTAATTTTTGGATAAATGTTTGAAAAAACCCAGCCCAAATAAACCCTTCCAGCGGTGGAAATCCAGCTTTGGTCGGATGTTCAGTCACAGCTTCTGAAAAAGAGGGGTCCCCAGCACACACGGTCTTCTCCCTCCAAATGAATACATTATATATTGTTATACACTCAGACACTCTATATTATATAATTGTAATTTTATTTATGTGAAGAAGGCTACATTTCAGAAAGCCTTTCAAAAGCAGCAAAGGCCACAACGGCTCAGCCCGAGGGGACGCGTTAAGGCCAAATTTCTGCAGGTTCTAGATAAAATAAAAGGTGTTTTCTGAGTGTCCCCGGCACAGCCCTGACCCCGCCGGGCCCTTTGGCAGCACGAGGAGCCTCTGCTGGTGTCCCCCGGCTGCCGAGGCTGGGACATGATCTCTGCTGGCTCCCTGCGAATTACGGCGCTGGCCTGTGGGGTCACCTCCCTCTGCTCCTCGGGCTCCTCCTCACTCCGGGGCTGGGGGAGCCAAGGGGCCGGGCACAGGAGCTGCTTTCCAGCCACCCCAGCCGATTACTGAGGCACCACCCATATTCCAGAGGGGGAACACCAAGTTTGTCATGGCGTTGCTGTGACTCCGTCTGTAAATGATGCGTTGGTGCAGCAGCTCACTCTGCAGTGCTCCACTAATTCCTGCAAACCCCCGAACCTCCTGAGGGCTCTGCCCACACAACTCCGGGCCACCTGCACTTTGGGTGAGGTGCTGACCCGGCTCCCTCATGGGAAAATTTTCTCCAAGTGAAAATTAAAATGGTTTTGTGATCAAATTTTGCTCGTGAGCATTTTGTTCAGGCAGGACAAAGGTTGTTTTTTTTTTTCTGGGCACTATGAAGAAATCATTTCCTCCCACCAGTTATTTTGTCATGTAACTACTGGAAGGCTGCTCTGTGCTCACTACCCCCCAAAATTCAACCTGCATTTACCATGCTGATTGATGGGAGTTTCAAAAGCACGTAACATGTGTTTGATTCATGAAGGCAGAAATAAGGACCACATTTGAGGTTTATGCTTCTCCAAATCACAGGCCATAATCAACACTGAACCTCCTGGAAAGGCTCAGCCACGAGAACAAAGTTGCAGAATCACAGAATCATGGAATGGTTTGGGTTGGAGGGACCCCAAAGCCCACCCAGTGCCACCCCTGCCATGGCAGGGACACCTCCCACTGTCCCAGGCTGCTCCCAGCCCCAATGTCCAGCCTGGCCTTGGGCACTGCCAGGGATCCAGGGGCAGCCACAGCTGCTCTGGGCAATCGACAACAACAATTCTCCAAAACATCCCAGGCTGCACCAGTGGAAATACAATGGGTTTCCTTTTGCTCCCTGGAGTTTTAAAGATTCGAGTCAAATCCGGATCCAAACCCACTTGGGATTCCCACTCCCGGTGTCCTCCGTGGTGCTCCAGCCCTGGATCTGAGCAGGGCTGGGAGGGGCTGAGCGGAGCCGAACTCCAGATCGGCTGAAATGCCCTACTTTGAAGCGAGAGACAAGATTCCGTGTGGAATTAGGTCATCCCGGCGCCCATCGGAAATGAAAATTACATCATCGCGCGGTGGCTCGTCCTCAGATAAAAGGGTTGCAGCTGTTTTCCTCATCAGCTCCCGGCAGCTCTGCGCTCGGGGTCATGCTGAGGGTTATTTTAATTAAACACAACCTCTCCCAGCCAGTCTGACCTCGGCTGGTGCCTAAGTTGGGTTGAGCTCCATCCTGGGGCTGGGCAGAGCCCTCGCGCCAGGCTCGACCCTCACCTTCCTCCTTGTTCCTCCCACGCCAACCCAGCGAGCAGGAGCTCCTCTTTAATCTCCCCTGCTCCATCTGCAGCGAGAATTTCAGCAAAAGAAAAGCAATTCCACCTCAAATAACACCCCCGGCACCGGACCAGCGGGATGGGCGGCCCTGGCACCTCGCAGCATCCACGGGCAGCGAGGAGGGATGGACCAGCACCCCCTTTCCTGCGGGCTGGATGAAGATTGATCCAGGAGAAGAGCCCAGGAGGAGTCCCCCACGCTCCCATCTCCTCCAGGAAAACTCGCAGCAACAAATAAAAAGCCCTGTTTAAAATAACTAAATAAGGCACTTAAAGAGGTTTTAAAAATTGATAACTCCACGTACGGGATCGATCTTAATTACTGCCCAGGTGGAATTTTTTTTCCTTTTTTTTTATCTTCTGGCTTTTTTCAGAGCAAAAAACCTCAGCCGCCCACGCCAGCCATTAATGAGAAACGTTAAGGGCTCGTTAACAATGTCCTTTCATCAGCCCGAGGTGCTGCCAGCATCCAGCTCACGTCAATTTGCACCTCGTGGTCCAGCTCCTGCATCCCGGCCGCGGCTGATGGAGCCCAGACCTCCGGCTCCGGCCAGGCTGGGTAGCTCCTCCGGCCCCGGCTCCGGCCAGGCTGGGCAGCTCCTCCGGCCCCCGGCTCCACATTCCCTCACACGGGACGGGGGCTGGTGTGGATCAGCCTCGGGAGCAGCGCTGGTTCCCCATCCCCGCATCACCCCGCCGGGGCAAGCAGCAAAATGCGGTGGCTGCTCTCCCTCAGCCTCCAGCCTGCAGGGATGGGGCCAGGGATGCTCGGCCTTGGTCCCCCTGGAGTAATAATCTGGGGAGGAAAAGGGGTTTGGAAGAGTGGGACAAGGAAATAGAGGATTCGTGGCTGGCTAAAAGTGGTGTGCAACAAAAATAGGGGTGGGGAAACGCAACTACCTGGAGAGCCACGGTTTGAGGGCAGGGAGGGATTAAAGATTTTGCTGGGACACGGCTTCTGGGGAAAAAAAAAAGAGAAGGAGTGAGGAGAAAAAAGAGGAGAAGAAGAAAGGAAAAAAAGAGAAGAGACAGAAAAAAGGAAAAAGAGAGGCAAAAAAAGAAGACAGGGAAAAAATGAAAAAGAGGAAAAAAAGGAAAAAAAGACAAAAAAGGAAAAAGAAAAAAAGAAGAGAAAAAAGAAGAGAAAAAGAAGGAAAGTAAAAAGAGAAAAAAAAGAGAGAATAGGAAAAAAAAGAGAGAAAAAAAAGAGGAATAAAGGAGAAAAAAAGAGAACGGGAGGAATGTCCCTGTTCCCAGGCACAGACTCCGTGCGTGTGTTTGTTTCTCACACCCTACACGTTATTTGAAACCCAACCAGCAGCCGGGCCTTTGACAAGCTGCGTTTGCACATCAGCACCGCCGAAATCTCCTCTCTAATGGCCAGTGAGGGGCTGTCAGGAATATTTTCCATTGTTTTCCGAGCCGGCGCAGTGGCTGGGAGCGCAGGGCACGGCCCCTCGCACGGCAGCCTCGGAACCTTATTTCTGTTCCATTTCTCCAGGAAAATAAAAGCAGTGACAATTAAACCTGTAAAGGCAATTCTTTGAGGGTTTTTGCATTCCTGAAAGGTTCTTATTGGGAAACTGTTCTTGAAATCGTCCCTAAATCTCACAGGATTCCCCTTGGAATGCTGTGCTTTAAGTTTTTAAGGGGTTTTCTAAAGGTTTACTCATTTCTGCATTTTCTTTAAGGAAGCAGCTTTGCAACACCACCTTTCCCAATAAATAACCATGTTAATACCAAGTCTTTTGAAGCTGGGTGCAACACAATATTTACAGATAATATAAATTTGAAATAGTAGGAAAAATGATTAAAAGTAGCAATCTGTGATTTTTCTAGAAGAAATAATAATCACAGAAGCACAGAATGGTTTGGGGTGAAAGGGATCCTAAAGATCATAACAGTAATGATGATAAAAATAAAAATAATAATAAATGTTAACAGAAACAACAGTTTAAAATCATCACTCGTTATCTGTCACTTAACATAATTTGGACAGTGATGTGTCCTACCAACATCAATTCCACTGACACAGAAAATATCAATTATCACTTAAAAAAAGTTCCTGATGCCTGAGAACCGCTTAAAAAAAAATTAAATGGAAACTTTTAAGGGCCAGTTCTTTCTCGCCCCGATCAGATGACTAATTCCTCTAATTCCAAAGACCAGGAAATTTGGGCACATATCTAAAGACGTCCCCACCACGCCAATGAATTGGTTTTCTGTTTAAGATGCCTCCAGTCTGAGCTCATTACGCCGCAAACTCGGCGTGCATGGAAGTGATCTGTAACAATCCTGGAGCCTGGGGCCCTTTCCCATTTGGGATTGATACATGGGATGGAATCTGCATTTTTCATCCCGGTGTCGAACAGTACAACCAGTGTGGCTGCAGCTCTGCTGCAAATCCGATGCAGGAAATACAAGAGAGTCCTTCAAAAACATTCCCACTTGCCTTGGACTGGCTGCAGAGCCTGTTTGCATGGGGGAAAAAAAAAAGGACCTGCTGCAAAATTCAGTTTCTTCCCTGGTCAAGGGCATCTATTTCATTCGAAATGTAATTCCGCCAAAACAAATATTATTTTTGAATCTTTCATTATCCCTGGCCCTGGGAAGGGCTGCAGCAGCGTGCTGGTCCGGGATGCTGCAGGCCAGGATGTGCCACGTGCGTGGCCGGGCTGGGTGGGGGCTGACAGGGCAGGGGAACCCAATTCCTGGGAAAAAAGCACAACGCTGGTGCCTGCCGGGGGCAGGGGGGCCATTTGTCACACACAGAGAGCGCGGGGGTGATTCCATCAGCTCCAGACACTGTCCCCAACCCCAGCCACGGGATGAAGACTCCTGGGCACCTGTGGGGGCAGAGAGTGACCCAAACCCAATCCAAACCCCAACCCCTGCACCTCCTTGGCGCTGCACTATTTTATTTTATTACAACTTTATTTATACACACAATACATGATACATATCTATATGAATTTATAGATCTATGTCATTTGTCTTTTACGTGTAAGTACATACGTATATATGCATATATGTGCACGCACAAACACATGTATTTCATTAATGCCAAATGCATATTTGGGTGTCGAGGGTTATTTCTNCCTTTCCCTTTCCCTTTCCCTGCCCATCCCTTCTTGTCCCTGCCCTATTCCTGCCCCGTCCATCCCTGCCCAGCCCTGTCCTGTCCCCCTGTGCCTGTCCCTGTCCATCCCATCCCTGCTTGTCCCTGCCCACCCCAAATCTCTGACCCAGAACAGGATTTCATTCCCAAAGTTGGCTGTTTCCCTGGGAAAGGCGTTACCTGCCCCAAACCCCGCGCTCTCCATCCCTGTCCCCACAAAAACAAACTCACATCCCTGAAAAACCCCAAATACCTGAAAAAATACCCCATCGAGGGATGCAAATGTGGGAAAGGTTAAAGTTGACGTTTGCTGCCGCCTGCTTTTGGTGGCAGCATGTATCAGAGATATAAAGAAATAATAAAATACACCCAAACTGTACATATTATAAGGCCATATTTTTATCTCGGGGTTCTGGTGACACGTACAAACCACTTGAGCTTTGCTTCTGTGGTTTATATCGCCATGAGAAACCCTTGATAAAAATACAGCTTTATATTGTACAGTGGGGTATAGTTTATTTTCCCCATATATCACACCCTGTGTTTTATTTATAAACAGACCCAAAGACACTTGCACATGCAAAGCAGTTTTTTTATTGAAGTAATTCTGAGGTATCAATAACCCTGGATTAACTAAAGCATCGCCACACAATAATTTCTGGGGGGTAGCAATGGCCTTTCTAAAGAGACATCCATGAAAATATGATAAAACACATAAAAAAATCAGTATTTCCATGTTACAATTTACGATTCCNGGGGGGGCCCCGGCCCCGCCGCGCCCCCGGCCCTGCGCCGCGAGCCCTCTGTCGGGCAGCGCTCGAACTGCACCGNCTCTCCATCCCTGTCCCCACAAAAACAAACTCACATCCCTGAAAAACCCCAAATACCTGAAAAAATACCCCATCGAGGGATGCAAATGTGGGAAAGGTTAAAGTTGACGTTTGCTGCCGCCTGCTTTTGGTGGCAGCATGTATCAGAGATATAAAGAAATAATAAAATACACCCAAACTGTACATATTATAAGGCCATATTTTTATCTCGGGGTTCTGGTGACACGTACAAACCACTTGAGCTTTGCTTCTGTGGTTTATATCGCCATGAGAAACCCTTGATAAAAATACAGCTTTATATTGTACAGTGGGGTATAGTTTATTTTCCCCATATATCACACCCTGTGTTTTATTTATAAACAGACCCAAAGACACTTGCACATGCAAAGCAGTTTTTTTATTGAAGTAATTCTGAGGTATCAATAACCCTGGATTAACTAAAGCATCGCCACACAATAATTTCTGGGGGGTAGCAATGGCCTTTCTAAAGAGACATCCATGAAAATATGATAAAACACATAAAAAAATCAGTATTTCCATGTTACAATTTACGATTCCCATACTGGAAATTTCAGCTTCTGGTGGCTCGTACTCGCAGAGAACCCTGCTAAAACCACCTCAAAATTTAGCTTTAATGTCTCTTGAATCCATCCTATGGAGAGGCTACAGGAAATAAAGCTTTGGATAACAGAGAAACGCGGAATTCTGAAGGAAAACTCAAATGATGAAGGAATGTGCTGCTGCTAAGGAAGCAACTACGATGAGCTTTTCAATATTTTGCCTAATTTGGCTAATCAAACCGCTTACCCAAAATACACAATTTGTCAGCAACATCTCTTCCCCTGCTCTACGCAAAAAAAAAAAAAAAAAAATGAAATTCCCATCTCCCAGTCCAAAAAGAAAAGGCAGGAATAAGGAATTCAAGAGCTGCCTGCTTTAGCATAGATCTCCCTGTGCACCCCTAACTGCTGTTTAGGTAAAACACCATTTTATGCCCCAAAGTGGGGAGGGGGAGCTGGGCAGGGGCGGGCAGGGCCCAGCGTGCCAGGCTGGGCTGCCCCCGCCGCCAGCCAGACGCCTCCTCAGGGGGAAGCTTCCACCTCGTATTTGCCACGTCCCTCCCACTCCCTTATCCCTGCTTTAATGGACATTAAAAATAGAACAAAACAGGACTGGAGATGGGAACAAAATCCATGCACAACAGGCCCGGATCGCTGTAGTCATTCTGCTGTAAAATGTAAAAACAAGAAAGGGCAGCCGAGCTGCCTCCCCCAGGACGCATCCCGCTTTTTTAATATAGTGGTGCCACCACACATTTCACTTTGGATGTTGCATTATATTTATATGTCACTCAAATATTTACCATTTTCCCGAGTTCTGCTGGGTGCTCTGAGAGCTCGTTACGAGCCCAGGAGCCGTGGTTGTGTGTCGTGGCTGGTTAGTGGCCGCGCCGGCGCCGCGTCAACGCACAGCTTCTCCTTCTGCAGCTTCTCGTGGGACAGGAGCCACTCCTTGAGCAGGTGCCCCCCGCCGTAGCTGCCCGTGTCCCCGCTGCTGCGGATCACCCGGTGGCACGGGATGATGATGGGGATCTGCAAAACACACGAAAATCCCGGAGGAGCAAAGGGTGAGGCCAAGGGGAAGGCGCGGGGAACACCGGGATGTGGCCCTCAGTGCCCTGGGGGGGATCTGCCACAGGCTGGACTCGATGGGCTTGGTCTTTTCCAGCCTGAATGATGCTGTGGTTCCACGAATCTGTAAATCCAGCACTCTCAAATCCAGGAGCTGGGTGGCACTGGGCCTGCAGGGACACGGAGCAGCCACACCAGGACCACGCTCCCGGCGGAGCACAAACGGAGCTGATCACCGCCCCCGGAGATCACCCCAGTTCTTAGGGAAAAACAGGCATGGACAGGAATTTTAATACACAAAAATGATGTAAAGTCTTTAAAAGGATAAACCTGAGATATTAAATGCCATATACAAAATCTTCCCTGCAGCAGCAGGTTCTGCTGCCTTGTGCCAGCTGAGCCCTCAGTGCCCAGGGTGGGGGACGATGCCTCACAGACCCAAAATGTGCACGAGGAACTATTTAGATGGGATATTGGGAAGGAATTGTTCCCTGGGAGGGTGGGCAGGCCCTGGATCCCTGGCAGTGCCCAAGGCCAGGCTGGACATTGGGGCTGGGAGCAGCCTGGGACAGTGGGAGGTGTCCCTGCCATGGCAGGGGTGGTGCTGGATGGGCTTTAAGGCCCCTTCCGTTCTGGGATTCCGTGATCATCTCAGGATTGGAAGATTTCTGGGAAAACATAGATTACTGAGAAGGGATCCCAGTGCCTCGGCTTCCTGGCAGATCCTCACTGCAGCACCTCCACTTGCACCCCAGAGAAATTCTCTGGAAGACCAAGGCCCTATTTATTATTTGGGAGCAAGTCAATCCAAAACAGATTGGGAATTTTTAAAACATCCAGCAGGAGAAGTTTCACCCCGACCTCACCAATTCTAAGAACTCTTTTTTCCCCCCTCTCTGCCTTCTACTCCCTATCATTTATAACCACACAGATTCTGCAAAATCAATGCCAGAAGTTACATAATGGACCGATAATGTGGAGAAGAACATAAATGTAGGGCTTTTTTTTTTTTATTTTTTATTACAGGTGATTATCATAGCTGAAGTACACACCATAAAAACTGCAATACATCATCTCTAATCACGGGTGTGTTTTGGTAACTGCATAGTAATGGCATTGCAACAGTGGAGCTGGGACAACAGTAACTCACCCAAAAGGGCAGTTCTCACAGATTTGGATATTTCAAGTCAAAAATTGTAATTTATTTCTATGCAGACACACAGACAAATTACACACTTTACCCTGACTCACTTTAATCCCATTTAATCATTACAGTTCAAGCACTGTGGTATATTTGAGCCTCGGATACACAAACCCCAAAGTAGCTGAACAGCTTCTGGTCAGACCATAAATTGAGAGGCTTTTTTTTTCTGGGTGTTCCTTCAGTTTTCCTAACTAATTTCAATGCCTGAAATTTAAAATCTTAATCTCAGCCCACATTAAATGGGAATACACACGGGTGCTTACTGTTGAACAAGGTTTAAATAAAAAAATGCTTCCAGTATCTGCTTTATCTGGAGGTGGCAATGCCACAAGTGCTTCAGGCATCTGTGACAACCCCAGTGAGCACCAATAAAAGCTTTGCTCCATGCCAGGCCATCCCACAGTTGCTTTATGACTTCTTCAAAGAAATTGGGTTTCTTTTTCGCAAGTGTTTTTCTGGTTTGGGGTTTCTGTGCCTTTACACTCCCCGCAGTTACTGCAGGAGGCTTGGCTTGAGTGACAAAGCCATAATAATACACTGTAAAACATCTCTGAGGTTCATTTGCAGTTCTTTAAAAATACACACAGTGAACCGGCAGATTTTGGTGCTAAGGCTATAAATCTTGGTGGAGAAAAAAAAAAGGACTTCATTTTCAAGTGTGGGGTCTTGGATGATCCCTGTGTGGGTGCAGGAGCCGTTCACAGCACAGGGAAATGGGGCTGAGCTGCTCACCACCAAGCAAAAAGAGGAGGGATGAAATAAATGCCACTTTTTCCATGCCCAAAACAAAGAATTCCACGCTGAGATTGTCCCAACACAAGCACCCATCTGTCACCCTCCACAGCTCTGGATGTAGAAGTGATACAAAGACCATACCGGCACTGCAATTTAAAAATATTGAATATTGCTTCAGTTTGGCTTAATTGTGGTGACAACGTTCAGCCTACTAAAATAATTAAACCTGCTAAAATTTATTAGGGCCCTAAGGACATTTTAGAGGGAGAACTACCCTAGTCTGGAGCTTTAATGCCTCAGCTACATTTAATGTAATTTTTATCAATAACCAAGCAGCTCATAATATTATAGCGCCGCTGAAATCTTCATGCTGTGAAATCTAATTCCTCTGCTCCACGAATCCATCACACACACAGCCCCTACCTCAAACGCCATAAAACTTCCAAACCCACAGATTGGTCTCCAACAACAAAAAAATAACATGAAGGAGCCCTCGGATCGATGCCGGAGTCCCTCTGATTCGGGCACCAGCTGAATATTTTCTCCAACTTCGCTTTTGTTCTTCTGGGTAGAGGCCCACAAGGGAAAGAGCTTGTTTTCACTCGCAGCCTCATCAATACCTAAATCCTGGTGAACAAGTGACACTGAGAAGCTGTAATCAATAGCTCCCTGTGCGTTTTTTCTTCTGGTCAAATGGTTCAGCACTACTGACAGCCCTGACACTCGGAACATGACGCTAAATCTTTATCAACAGCCATCTGGGTGAGTGGCAGAACAAGGCTGGGCCGGTCATTAATGCTCGTGGCGATCTGTGAATAAACCAACTCCTCCAGAATGCGTTTGTTTAGGGGAAAAAGGTGGGGGGGAAAGCTCCCTGCCGGTGGGATCGATCACTCTGAACTGCATTTAGCAAATTCCGGCGCTCTGGTCGTTCCCAGTGTTCAGTCTGAGGCGAGGGAACCGTCCCATGGCACGGCTGCAGGGCTGGAGAGCTCCTGGAGCCGCCTGGAGCAGCCAGGCTGTAATGGAAGCAGCTGAGGTATCACGTTGAGACACACTCAGCAAAAAAGAGTCTTGTGGTTTGCTCGTGTCACAGAATCCCAGACCGGCTTGGGCTGGATGGGATCTCAAAGATGATCCAGTTCCACCCCCTGCTTTTTCTCCCCCTCTTCCCCAGCAGAAACAAATCCCGTGATGTGACCCAAGGTTATCACCAGCCACCAAAGGAAGTGAAGGTATTAGGAATGAAAGTATTAGGAGAATGTTCTTCCCCCAGAGGGTGCTGGGCACTGCCCAGGCTCCCCAGGGAATGGGCACGGCCCCGAGGCTGCCAGAGCTCCAGGAGCGTTTGGACAGCGCTGCCAGGGATGCCCAGGGTGGGGTTGTTGGGGTGTCTGGGCCGGGCCTGGAGTTGGATCCATGATCCTGTGGGTCCCTCCCAGCTCAGGACATCCCATGGTTCTGTGAATGAGCACACAGGCACTTCTATGTGTCCACAATGTTTCAGATCCACCCTTCACAATCTTCTCACAAACACACGGCTGCTCCCCCAGTGCTCAATCCATTTTGCCTGAATATCCATGATTTAGGTCAATATAATATCCATGACTCAGGATGGATTGATGTGATATCCTCAATTTAGGACAGACTGATGCCAGCATGAGGCTGTGCCCCTGGCTGGGGTGAGCCCAAGGAACAGCTCAGTTGGAGAGGGCACAAACCCAGCGCAGGCAGCTCTGAGTGCCGTGATCAGACCACTGAAGACGTCTTATTTAAGGCACAGAACACTCATTTAGGATGGCCTTGGACTAATCAGCCCAACATTCTCCATTTCCCATGAGCTTCTGTGATTTCTTTTTGATCCTCCTCTACCAGTCTAACGAGATTTTTAATTGAACTTTATGGGTTCCCTTTGAGGACCACAGGCCTTGCAATCAATGTGAACCACAGCAAACTCTAGGAAGTTTCTCCTGCGGAAGGTGAGCCATCCCCACCCTGTCCTGGGCATAAACTGAGGCATCTGCTGCTGGCACCTCTTCCACCTTCTCCTGAAGCTGAAGGTCACCCCATGGGTTATGTGAAGCATCCCCACTGCCAGGGGAAACCTGTGGAACGCACACTACCCGAACTGAAGACCAAGTCTTGACTTGTAGGAGGGAGAAACGTGCTGGTATCTGGGGGAGAAAGGTGAGATCTGTGATTTTATCCAAGTGTTTGAGGGGCACTGCATGATGCCTGGCTCAGGGTTATTTCGAAGGGTCCTTTTTCCTGGTACTACCACCCTCACTAAAGTTTATCACAAATCCATCTACCACTACCCCAGGTTGCTCCAAGCCCCATCCAACCTGGCCTGGAGCACTGCCAGGGATGGGTTTGGGCTGAGGGTTTAGACCTTGGTGGTTACTGAGGAATCTCTGACCTCCCGTGTTGTTTTCACATTGGTCCTCTCAGTACTGTCTTTAATAACATTTGCACGAGGCTGCAACGTAGAGGAGTTGCAAATTGGGTCAGAAAATCAGTTTTCGCAAGAGTTGATGGCTTTATATGTAGAGCTAACGAAGGTGAGGGAGTTTTGTGCAGTGCCAAGTTTTATCTTTCTATTTCACCTCATGCATAAAATCCGTGTGCATTACGTGCAGTCAGCCTGCACAGGATGGCTCACAGGTGAAGGACCACGGAGACATTTCTGTGGGAAATGTGAGCAGCAGTGAACAGTGGCTCACACTGAAGTGCAGGAGGACAATGTGTGTGTGTGTGTGTGTGTGTGTGTTTGCATGTGCAATATGGATGGAATTTCAGATTACCTCCAGGAGATGAGCACTGGCAAAATTGTGGTTTGCGATGGGCAGGACTCTCATTACAGTACTGGTTTCTTTTTTTTTTTTTTTAATCATCAGCTTTCTATGATGAAATATTGAGGTGGTATTATATTAATACAGCTCCTTTTCCCTACAGCTATACATTATTATCTATAACTATAGCTTAAAAATTTTCTGCTGGGGACAGAAACCACTGCAGCCACGGTATGGGCTGGGAAATGGCAATAATAACTAGGACCCCATTTAAAAAAACTGCAGTAGCTTTGCTGTATATTTTCAGAACTATTTTCATCCTTCCTCACAGGGGAAAAAGCAGGAATTTTCACACCACAACCTGCTGTTACCGCTACTTTGGATGCTGCTGCTCCACTGCAGCCTGAGGGCAAAGCTGGGTACATTTCTAGGCGATAGCAATTACATCTCCTTTTGCACAACGCTGGATTGTTATTCTTTGAGAACTGTTTCCTGCAGGTTTGCATTGGATTGCCTCATCTTAATGTACACCAGATTATATTGGAAAGCATTCCATCATATTAAAATAGTTTGTATTGTCAAGTGCAACGCGGGGTATTGACAAAACACTGCTCTGTGCTGCTTACAGGGGCTGCTTCAAAGGGAAATCCGATGGATGCTGGAAATACCAGGGTGGGCTTAAAGCTTAACCCCACAAGGACTTGTGTGGGTCTCCCTGGCTGGGTGCTACCCGTGGGGAACTGTGGAATGAGAAGGGCTTTAAGGTCCCTTCCAGCCTGAACTGTTCTGGGGTTCTGTGATCTGGTGGGTTTGGTTTGGGGAATTGAACTGCTCCTCAAACAGTGCAGGTCCATCCACCTGAGCCCCCAAACCCTGCCAGCCAGGATGGGGCTGATCCCAACCCAGACACACCAGGACACAGCACCCACTGAACCAACACCAGCTTCAGACACCAGCCCAGGTGACTCAGGTGCATAAATACACCCAAAAAGCTACACCCAGACAAAGAAAAGGAAAGATAATTACTGGGGAAGCAGAGATCAATTAGTGTAACACAATGTTTTTCCAAAATCCACAGGCCTAACCTGGAGTGCTGCTCCCTGCAGCTGGTTTGGGTTGGAACTCACTTCCAGAATCCCAGACTGGTTTGAGTTGGAAGGGACCTTAAAGCTGATCCCATTCCATCCCCTGCCATGGGTAGGAACACCTTCCACTAGCCCAGGCTGCTCCTGGCCTTGTTTTCAGAATCATATTTATGCCAGAGTGGATGGACTGGTTTTAACACAATCAAAACCACTCATAACCTGCCAAATGAGGTCCATGTGGAAGACAAAAGACTTCCCTGACCTAAAAGTATGTCAGAAAGTTTGAGAACAACAAAGTGTGCAGAGGCTGGTGAGGAACAGAAGTGTTTCTCTTCCCAACCCAACACCATAAATGGTAGGGCATAAATCACACTAAACTGGGCTGTGCATTACTGCTGATTAAAAACACTTATTCCTCATGGCAGTTTTCAGAGCAGACAAATTTAATCTAATGACATTCAGCCTGCAGAGCTCTCCAAACCCAGCACCTCCCAGCAGCTTGGGCTGGAAGGTGCCGTGCACTCACCGGGTTGCTCCTCATGGCTCCTCCCACGGCTCTGGCTGCCCGGCTGTTGCCAGCAAGATGTGCCAGCTGCTTGTAGGAAACGGCCTCCCCGAACTTCACATCGTTCAGCAGGGTCCACAGCACCTGCCTGGTGAAGGAATCTGCAAGGCAAAGGGAGAGAGCACTGCTTGACTGCAGAAACTGGGACGAAACAGCCACAAAACCCAACGCGAAGCGAGGCTCGGTGGCAGTTTTCTAATTTAAACTGCAACAGCCCCGTGCTCTGTCCTGTTATTGTGTCCCTGTATGACCACATTTAAACACAGGATTATTAGAGAGAGCGCTTGGAGTAACCGATCCCTACAAAAAAAAGGATTTAAGGCTTTTGATTTTCCTATATTTTTAATTTGCTTCCAGTACAATTATCCTGTTAACTCGTACAATGCGGTTTTTCCCATTAAACTGGCGGAGCATAAATTAGCATAGAGTCAAATTAAAAGGGAAGGAATAAGTGGCTGCACCTATCTGACAAAGGCCTGGCATCTCCAGCTAATTTCCAACTTGAGCTGGGACGCGGCGGGGACGCCCTAGAGCCAGCGCTCTCCGAATTACCCTGGCTGGCTGCATTTTATAGTGCAGACCCCCGAGCTAGTGCTCAGCACTGCACACACTGCCTGTGTAAGGACTGCCCGTGACCTTGAGTGTCCTGCACATCCTTAATGATGCAGGGGGAAAAAGAAAAATGTAATGTATCGGCCATTATTTCAATTTTAATTCGGCAGCAAATTGCTTTAAGTGTTCCAATTGCTGAAATAATGAATAAGCAAATGCATTAGGAGCTGCTTTCTCGGCTTCTCAAGGTGCTACCCAGCCCAGGATTGTTTTAAGGAAGGAAAAGGGATAGTCCTGTTTGGATTTCAGCTGGGTTGAACACCTCTTGCTCTTCCAAGGCACCTGGAAAAGCTTTGAAGAGCTAACTCGTGGATAACTTACTGAGAGGAGTGAGCTGGGGACTTAAAAAAGGGAAAAAAAAGGAGAAGAGACCCCTTACCCCAGCTGAGAGCCTCAGCCTCCTCCTCTGGCAAAGAAACAAACTGATTAAAAACATTTTCTTTCTTTAGTTGTCAAAAAAGACATCGATTACGTTCTGTAGGAAGGTAAAGAAATGTGATTTTGTTCTTAAAGGAAACCCATACAGCGTTATGTGTGTGTTAAATAATAAAAATCACTTCTTAACTGAAGGGAATGATAATCACTTCATTGAAAAAATCTGTTTAGTCTTTATTATAACATTAAGCAAATTAAACATCAGCATAATCCAGGTGATACGAGAAAAGGGTCATCAAAGAAATTAACTTTGTTGTTCATTAATTTACATGGATTAGTAGAGGGCAAAGAGATAGCAAATCTGCTCTAGTTTTTTATGATATAATTTCAAACTGTACACCATTTGTGGCAGTAGGGTGACTTTGGGGTTAATCAGACTGATTTGTCCTTTTAATTGCTTTCTATTCAAAGAAAATTCATTAGATAATGTTCTCTTCAAAATTCATGAATCAATTTAACTGAAGAAACCACATTAACAGCTTTGGGTTCATTAGCACAAGCAGTTGTGTTACTGGCTGATTGCTACGAGGGTTTCCTTAGGCAAACAGATTTTGTTTACTGTGATTCCTTCAGAAAGGTTTATTTCAAACCAAATTGGTCCTCAGTATTTTTTAACCTTTTTAATCTGGCTGGATTAGCTTCAACTCCCCTGCTCAGGGGTCCTGGGGAGTCACTGCCTTGATGGCATCTTTTAAATGACCAACACCCAGCCCAGAAAATCCCTTTTTTACCCTCAGTTTTGGCAGGTTGGGAGGGGATGGACCTGAAACTTTTGGGAACCTGCTGGAATCAGGGAGAAAATGGAGCAAAGTGAGCCTGGACACGGAGCAGCTGAGGGAGGATGGGGCAGCTCCAGAGCCCCCAGCACCAGAGGGATGCCCAAATTCCCGAGGACAGGCTGCCACAGGGACACGGATCATCCTCCTCTCACACACAGGGACACAGCTTATCCACTTGCCAGAGCCACTGCACGTTTCTCATGGCAGAAGATCCCCCGCCTCTGCTCCCACATAAAACACTCGTGAAGTTAAGAGTTCAGAAGAATGAAATATTCAGCAATCATGCACATCATTTTGGAAATGTATCTGAAAACTCAATTTCATCCTGTGGGGAGCAAATGCATTAATTAGTTTAAGCAGCTCGAAGAGACAGTGCCAAATACTGTTATTAAACTGTCTGCAAGCGTGAGTGCCCGTGAGCACAACCTGCCCAAATGAGATGGCTGAACTTCCCCCAATTTTCACTGTGTGCCAACATTTTATGCTGTTAAATATCGTTATAAGGGGCTGTAAAATCCCCACATAAAAATGAACACACAGGAATTCTCTGGTTCCAGGAGAACTTGGGGCCCTGGGGAGGCCGATGCCAGCGGAGCCGCGGCTGAACTGAACCAGGCAGCACCACGAGGTTTTGTCCTTCCTGTGCCCCCACCTGCACAGGGTGTCAGCAAAAAAACCCCTCCAGGTGACCCCTGACCACCCTCCTGCCATGGGACACCTTCCACTGTCCCAGGCTGCTCCCAGCCCCAATGTCCAGCCTGGCCTTGGGCACTGCCAGGGATCCAGGGGCAGCCACAGCTGCTCTGGGCACCCTGTGCCAGGGCCTGCCCTCCCTCCCAGGGAAGAATATTTACAGAATATTTATAAGCCCCAAAAAAGGACCACCCTGAATCTGCTGTTGATGCCTTAATCTCCGAGGTCCCTCCTAACAGCCCGCTGGACCTTAATTTTCCATACAAACATGTTAAATCCATGGGGATAATGGAGAGAAAATCAATTTTACTTGAACACCAGCTGTATCACAACTTTTAGCAGTGTAATTGAAGGTGGTAATTAGTCCAAAGAAGTAAAATCATACACTTCCAACTAATAATCACAGAATTATGCAATGGTCTGGGTTGGAAAGGACCTTAAAGAACATCTCATTCCATGCCCTTGCCATGGGCAGGGACACCTTCCACCAGACAATGTGTTTATATGTCATCTCCAATGAGCATTTTTGGTGTTGGTGAGGGGCTCAGTCCTTCAGGATTCAGGATGGATGAGGGAAGAGCAGAGGGACCAGTGCCAGTCCCTTCCTGCCCCCTCTGTACCTCCCCACACAGATCTTGGGGTCAGAGAGCTTCCAAAAACCCCACAGCCTCATTTTCCATCCTTTTTAATCTCTTTGATTAAGAGGAATTAAAGATAGTCTGTTTTTTTCCTTCCCCTCAACACTGATTGCTGGGAATGTTAGTTTTTGTTTGTGGTGTTGGTTTATTTTTGTGGGTTTTTTTTTTCTTTTCTTTTTGTTTGTTTGTTTTTCCCCCAGAGTTTTGCAAATGCAAAGACAGTTATAAACACTCGCTCCTCCTCAGCAGCTTTTTCACTGCCTGCCTGGGGTACTACACAGACAACTTTTCTCGTTGGTTTTTTCACTTATTGGTTTTCACTGTTATTACTATTATTAAAAAATCCAAACAACCCAAACGTTCAAGCACAACAGTTCAAAAATACCCAGATCTGTCTAGAAAACAGCAGTTGCCACTGCAGCAGCAGCTTCCACCTAAGCCACAAAACTCACACTGGCTCTTGGATCTGGGAAGAACAGATTCACACCCAAACTGCAGAACTTTTACTGACACCAGGCAATGGTGTAAACAATGAATCCAAGCAAGAAAGCTGATTTTTAGCAATTTTGAGCTTTCCTTACTATTGAAGCCATATTAAACCTGCCATCCTACTGACCTGGCAAGTGATATGTGAACAGGTAATCGTTTAATTCAAACATTTTGCTCTTGTTATAAGGCACTTCCCCATCCCTGGCAGTGTCCAAGGCCAGGCTGGACATTGGGGTTTGGAGCACCCTGGGACAGTGGAAGGTGTCCCTGCCCATGGCAGGGGTGGCACTGGATGGGCTTTAAGGTCCCTTCCCACCCAAACCAGGCTGTGATTCCATGAAGTATCAGGCACTTTTATTAAGTTTTTATGTATTGCCCGTGCCTGTATGTTTGCAAAATGTCATGTAACAGAACAGAAACACGATTATAATGTATAAACTTGCTGTCTGTCTGTATCACTCCAGTGAAAAATGGCCCAAAATGCTTCCTTTTAACACCTCTAACATTGAGGCTGGCTCACACTGAGCGTGAGCTACATTAAAACCCAATTAACGGGAGCCGTTCCCGATCCGTGGTTTAACACAGTTTTACACACGGTTCCCTTCAGATTTCTGAGGGGGTTGTGGGGCCAAATTCTATCCTTAGAAGCAAGGAACTCTCCCTGGAGCTCATCCAGCAGTATTTCTGCAGGTTAAACTCCCTGGAAGTCGGCGGGGGTTTAACTCAAGCAGTTACTGATATTCTGACCCATTTTTTACACAATACCCTCAACAGCAGTTTACTACAACTTGCAAGAGCAGGTGTAATTTTAGAGCTGATGGAAATGAGGAGTGGGATGCTCAGCAGCAGCCCTTGGACCTCGCTGTCCATGGGACCTCCCCTGGACTCCCACTTCCAAACCCAAGCCCAAGCAAGGCTTTATACAAACCACGACTCCTTCAACATCAGCAGCTGCATCTAAGCTGAACATTCACACTGGACTTGGAAAACCAGGACACTCCTGGACAGGCTGGGGTTGGATTTGGGAGTCTGTGGACAGAGGAACTGCAAAGCACTTGCCAAGTTCCTGCTGGATGCCCCAGCATTCCCTGGCAGGTGGTTTGGGAGGCTCTGAGCAGCAGTGGTGTGGTTTCACCAAGGAGCCACCTGATCATCCCCTGAGCTGCATTTCTCCAGGAGAAGAGGACAAATGGTCTGGATGAGGAGACAGAGGAAATATCAGTCTCTTCCCAGCCAACAAACTGTGGCAGCCAAGGTTTGTGCTGCAGAGGGGACGGGGGGAAGCATAAAATCAATTTATTGTTCTCTGACATCAGTT
>VZRS01012932.1:25000-50000 GCA_013398055.1 Ifrita kowaldi | reverse complement strand
TCAGCTGCACCTTGTAGACAGAGCTTGAGAGCTGGGCTGTGCTCCCTCATGGCCCTGTGTGACAAGAGGCCACCACTGGCCAGCACCTGACTCGAAATTCAGGAATTCCTGGTGGTGCACACTGGATGCAACTCCTGGTCCCACCTCTACCCTCTTTTTCCCCCCCTTTCTTGGACTTCTTGTTTTTGCCTGGGAAGGTCTCTCCTCTCCTTCTCCAGAGGAAATAACAAAAATTAAACTGAATTTACCTCAGTCTGCATTGCTGGAACTCAATAAAAATGCAGCCTCCCAGGTTCCAGCTCCTCTGACTCGTGCTGTTAATGACACACACAAACCTGCCCACGGCTCCTAAATAAATGAGAGGAGATGCAGTTTCCTAATTACACTGATGGGCAGGCAGGACCATCTGGTTACAGTTTAGACTGGGACAAACAGGAAGGTTCTGCAGAAAACTCCCCAGGATTTATGGACATGCTGCAAGTGTCATTCCAGTATTAATGAATCCAAAATACAGGGTGAAGAGAAAGGATTCAATGCTCACACACCTTGGTAAAGCACAATTTCCAATCCACCCCTCTAGATTAAGCTCTCTAACATCAAGATTTCCAACTCACCAGGACCTTTGGTTTGAGGTCTTGGTCAAGATCATCAACTAAACCTTGGAGTGCAAAATTGGGCAGCAAAATTGGGCATGAATTGGGCAAATCTGGAGAAATAAAGCGACAAACCTTAATAAAGACCTCGAATCCCACCTCAGGACATAAAATGCAGAACCACCATGAAGGAAGTGTGAGACATGGGCTCTAAAATTCATAGAAATGTCCTACAAGATTACTGTTCATCACTGCAGGGCTCCAACAGCTCCCATGACGGAAAGGAAAGAAAGAAAGGAAGGTAGAAAACAAAAGAAGGCTGAAGGGGGACTTGGGACAAGGGATGAAGTGCCAGGACACAGGGAATGGCTTCCCACTGCCAGAGGGCAGGGATGGATGGGATATTGGGAAGAAATCCTTCATGGTGAGGGGATGGGATGGAATTCCCAGAGCAGCTGTGGCTGCCCCTGGATCCCTGGCAGTGCCCAAGGCCAGGCTGGACATTGGGGTTTGGAGCAGCCTGGGACAGTGGAAGGTGTCCCTGCCATGGCAGGGGTGGCACTGGGTGGGATTTGGGGTCCCTCCCAACCAAAACCATTCTGGGATTCTACGAAAGGGGAATAAATCCATGAATTTTGACATCAGCTTGTGTAAAACTGATTTTGCAAACTGGAATTTGTTTTATCATCTTGCAAGCACAGGGATATTTCTTCTCCCAGACCACAATATCGTATGCTACGTATTTGGGATGTTACACAGGTTTGGAACTAGAGGATCTTTAAGTTCCCTTCCAATCCAAGACATTCAGCCAGAAGGAATCCCTTCCATCCCCCAAGTACCTCCACAAACCCATTCTGTATCCACTTGGGGAACAGGGCAGCACCAAGCCACGTTATTTGGGAGAAAGGAAACACTAATTCTCTGCAAACCTTTGACCACGCTGGGTCACCACTGGATTACTCAGCACAGGCAGCCTGATGTTCTCCTCCAGGAAGGTTGGCGGCAGAGGAGGTTGGGAGGCACCAGCATCTCTCCTCTGTCTTTCCCTGCTTCCCACAGAATTGCTTTTTCTCTGTAATTCCACTTAGAGTTACACTGATGAGGTGTTTTTACCGTTTCATTTCTCGGCACGGCCCCAAATATCCACTCCCAAAGGACTCTGGATCAAGAAATCTGCACCCTCAGTTGCTTTGTGAAGATCCTGTTGCCAAAGATAACCTGGCCTAGAAAATTAATATATGAAACATGCAATGCAAATGTGCTCCACTATGTGAACAAAGTGTAAGATCCTCGCTGGGCTAAAAAAGGAACAGCAAATTCTTCAGCTTTCCGTAAGTTCCTTTGTAAATGTGCAAGTTAAAAATAATACTCATTAAAGGGCTTAAATGAAATAAAATGGAACTATTTCCTCACTGTATAGAAATGAAGTCAGTATCGAAGTACTGATTTTTTTTTCATTTGTATTAATTTATTATTGAGTTATGAATACCTAATGGATGGAGCTAGGATGTACACAGCACTTCCCAAACACTGTCACAACGTCCTCCCAAGAATGCAGCAACAGCAAATAATTCCCAGAATCTTCTGGCTTCCATCTCTAAGTTAAGGTGCACTTTTTTATTTTCCTTTCTTTTTTCTTTTAAGGAGTACGTATTTAAGCAGCCAACAAAACAACTGGGAAGAGGTAAAGTGTGATCCCATGAAGTCCCTCAGCCTCCTGGCTGATCCTGGTGCCATCACACAGCGCTGCTTAAATGAACTGCAACTGGAATTCCCGAGATCCAAATTATTTAAACAGACATCCTGGAAGCAAACAGAGGAGCAGTCCTACCAGTGACCCCTGATGGGATTTCAGAGACTCGAGGTTGCTCAATTAACAGGCAGCCCTAAAATCCATGCCTTGCTTGGAGGAAGTTCCCACAGGTAACCTGCCAGGAGAGGAGGAGTCTGCAAAGGCACGGGCAGAAATTTGGGTTACTGGGGGCGTGAGAAGGAGTTGGGGTTGGGGAAACACCTCAGTCCTGCACCTGTTAAAGAATGATCTGATTTTGCAAAGCATCTACAGAATATTACAGGGATTTTACTCAGTTGATAAGGTTAATAATCACACGTTTACCTGATGCAACAGCCCCGTTATTTTACATAAACCTGCAGCATCAGGAAAATCCTCCTCCTGCTTTGCAAGCTGCCACAAAAAAGAGGCTGCTCTTCATCCCGTGCTCTCCTGCCAAACCCAATGAAGTCAGCACAGGCACAACATGTTTATACAACATTAAGGGTTCACGTTAAGCTGAAAGCAAGGAGGAAATTTGACTTTCAGATTGACAAATGAAGAGTGCTCGTGTATTCTGGAGTCTGCAACAAAGGAGCCGGTTGTGTTCTCGCCCACCGCGAATCCCTAACAAATCCTCCTCTCTGGAAGGATGGTCAGAGCTAAGGTCACAGCACCCTCCATCTGCATTTCAGATCTTGACTTCTGTTGGCTTTACTACTTCTTTTGCCATTAAATATGAATGATGCTCCCCGAAACATTTGGAACATTAATTATGAGGAAATAAACGTAGGGAACCGTGGGGCTCCGGTCATTGTTCACCTACGGAACGACAACCAGGAGCTCCCAGCAAAGTGCTAAAATATAAAAGGGCCATGTTCATTCATGTATTGGTCCAAGCTGCAGCACTATAAAGTACATCAAAAGGTGTTAATGGTTTCAATATTTATCTGCTGCAGGGAAGCACTCTAAAAAGAAGACAGAAAAAAATTTCTGCTAATGGCTGTGTCTCTCCATTAAAATGAAAAGCTTAATGCATCTTATAATCAGAGGACAATTTGCAAATCATTAAGAGAAATGTAAAATTCCATTAAAATACAAATCAAGAGTCCCTCACTGGACTAATAATCTTTTTGATATTATTTTGCATTTCACTATTTCTGTTCCCAATATCCAGGCACCACAAATGATCAGTTCTTGAACATGCTATTTACCACAGCCTACTTCTTTAACGAGAGACTGAGAGAAGTATAATCTGCTATTCAGAGCAGGTACTAATGAAGAATTCCATATATTCTGAAATTTAATTAAAACCCCAAAGATTTCAAATTAGATGCAATTTGAAATGCCTGGGGCAGAAATACATGCACTTGCGTGGCAAGGGTATCACGCTGAAAGTTGATACCGTAATTGGTCTTGATGTATTTTTGTGTTGCCAGGCTGAAGCACAGAACTCATAACCATATAAAAATTCTCTGTAGATTACCTGCTCATTGAAAATGCCATCACTCAGGTAGTTCTCTACTAAATTACCATGCTACTAAAATGCACAAAGTGATTCGAAGAGAAGAGTGGCACAGCTGGTCGACGCTGCCAATGAGTTATGCATGCGTCGACGCTGCCTTTTTTCTTAGTAAAATATGCTCAGTTGAATATTAAAATATAATTGGCATTCAACCTAAGTAGCTTAAACCATTTTGTTATCTTCTTTTAAACCGATTTGGCTCCTCCACAGTTATTTTCAAGGATGCGATTCACAAACTAATGACACCATCACATTCAGCTAGATTTGTACTATTTTACATTTGTCATAAATAGGGACAATTTCTACAGCCTTCTAGGGATGTCCTTTAATACTGGCTCCTCTTGAACATCAAAGGCCCAATTCATGGGGAAAAAAGAAAGAAAGGGAAAAAAGGAGCATGCCATTTATGTTGTTCTTGCATATTTTATTCTGGGAAGAGTGCGGGATGCAAATTTCTAGTGAAAAGTGTGTTTTTCCACTTAAGTGAGTCCTTGCTTCTCCCACAATAAAATTGTCAGCAAACGAACTGGTCAGGAGATGTGGCAAAACATCTTGGAAATGGGTCAGAAAGGGGCATCCTTAGGTCAAGCAGCAGCAAAACACCTTTATTATAACACTTTTTCCCTCAGATGAATTTATTTATGTGCCCCTAATATAAGGGCTGTCAGAAACGTCACTGTACTGTCATTTCCCGAAAAAAAATTAACAATATTACTTAGAAACAAGGTGCTCACCATAGTAACAGTCCCATTAAGCACACTACCTCTGAAACACCAAACAGGTTAAATGTATGTGAGTATTGATGATATTTCCCATCGATACGGGGTTTTAAGTAAACTTGCCTGAAAGTTCATTAATAAAACGGGTGTGGGAGGCTGTATTTATAAAATCCTTTTCCTTTTATCTTGATTGCATGGGTTTTTATTAAGGAGGGGTGCAAAGGTTACGTGGGGCTGCATGCGTGGCAAACCAGCCAACAAATCAAAGGAAAAATGAATTAAATTAAACTTATTCCTCACAGGTCTGCAATGAGAGCAGGTGCTGAGGTCTGGGGCTCCGGGTGATGACGAGCACATGACTCTGGGTAAAAAAGTCATTTTCCTACACTGGTGGGGTTTTTCCACCTTCAATTCTTACCTTTTAATCTAAATCTCATATACAAGCAGCAATGTCAAAAGTTACCGGGTTGGTCAAAATGTTTCTTAGATCAGGGTCAACTGATTCCTTTTATTTCATGGGGAGGAAAGGGATGTGATTTTGAGCAAATTCACTTTATAAAGAAGCCTCACACGCAGGTGGCTTTTAGAGCCGCTGATTTCAGACTTTGGTCCAACTGCAGTTCTGTGCAAATATTTACCATGGAATCATGGCATGGTTTGGGTTGGAAGGGACCCCAAAGCCCACCCAGTGCCACCCCTGCCATGGCAGGGACACCTCCCACTGTCCCAGGCTGCTCCCAGCCCCAATGTCCAGCCTGGCCTTGGGCACTGCCAGGGATCCAGGGGCAGCCACAGCTGCTCTGGGAATTCCATCCCAGCCCCTCACCAGCCCCACAGGGAACAATTCATCCCCAATACCCCATCACCAAAACACAAACCCCTCCTTGCTAAACAAAAGTTTGGAATAATTTCAATATCCACACATCTCTGCAGCTGTTTCAGAGGCTTGAATATTGAATATCCTCAAATTCTCTGAGAACAAGTGAAAATATTGCCATTGTACGGGTGAACACTGGCTGAGGATCTTCAACCCACTCTTACCTACATAAACCTGTTTATAAAATGCTCCTTTATTCTGACTATGGCCTGCCCGTAATATGTTAAGAATACTGGCAAGAAAGGGTTGTCCTACTGGAAATACAATGAATTTTTGAAAATAAATGACCCTTTCACTGCTTTCCCCATGACAGGACACACTGCTCTCTCCATCCTTAGACTCTTCCAAGGTCACATCAGTGATGGTTACCCTGAAAGGCTCCATCAAAACCCCATGAATATCTGGAATCAGTGCTGCCAAAAAGGAAATCTGTACCTGCGAGGGCCTGAATTGTCCTAAATGGCTCACATTCGGCAGATAATTTATCCTATGAACTCCAATAAGAGTATTTAAGATATACTTAAAACCACACGGGCTCTCAGTGAAAATTATGGGAATTTTGGTCTGAATTCAACAGGAACTGGGTCAGGAATTTTACAGATATTTCTGTCCAGAATGCATTTGTATTGATTTTTTTTTTTTGTTTAGTATTGTTTTTAAATACATATAGTTGATAGAAAGTAATGGGCCAAGTGGGCTGGAAAAAGAATGAGAGATATAAAAGTAACTGGGCTATTTTGGGGTTTTGTTGTTTCCATTTTTGAAGGTTGGAGAGGATTGATTTCTGTTTGCAGAAAATTGTAGGAAAGTATTGGATTGTAAAAATCCATTAAATGTCTCACAAAACAGTGACTTTCTACTTATCAAAACTCCTCTCATATGAAATGGTAATAAAAGAAGATGCCAGTCTCTGGAATTTGAATTTTGAGTTGGCAGACAGAAATAGGAAAGCTTGTCATCTCTCTGCACTTGAATCTGCCATGTCCAGATATGTGAAGTACGAACGTTTCCGAGCAGATTATTTCATATTTAACACTTTCTAAAAGCCTAAATAGAAATGTATTTGCATGTCTGATGAAGCTGCAGGGTTGAGAAAGGGAAAATCAGCAACATTCCTCAACTTTCTTTTCCTTTAATGAATTGAAGCTCCACTGCAAAATTAAGAGAATTTCACAGATTGCAGCATCAGTTAGGGGTAAAAATGACATTTTGTATTTGCCTAGGAAAGGGCAAGTCCTGCCTCCTCCTCAGCAAGTGAACAGCGCAGCTCGAGACTGCGAAATATAAATACAGAATCCCATGATTTGGGTTGGAAGGGACCTTAAAGCCCATCCAGTTCCAGCCCCTGGGCAGGGACACCTCCCACTGTCCCAGGCTGCTCCCAGCCCCAATGTCCAGCCTGGCCTTGGGCACTGCCAGGGATCCAGGGGCAGCCACAGCTGCTCTGGGCACCCTGTGCCAGGGCCTGCCCACCCTCCCAGGGAACAATTCCTTCCCAATATCCCATCCAGCCCTGCCCTCTGGCAGCTTATACAACCTGCTGGATTCCCACTTTCCCAGATTAATTAATCAAATTTTCCATTTTTACTGGAAATAAGGGAACCATGAAGCAATGACACCGGGAATCCTGGTCTCCCTGTCGGCTGAGTTTGCTGCTCTTCCAGTAAAGGATGGTTATGCTTTAAACATAAATATACATCTACATCTACATCTACATCTACATCTACCTCTACATCTACATCTATATCTATATCTATATCTATATCTATATCTATATCTATATCTATATCTACATCTGCATCTACATCTACCTCTACATCTATATCTATATCTACATCTATATCTACATCTACATCTACACCTACACCTACATCTACATCTATATCTATATCTATATCTATATCTATATCTATATCTGTATCTATATCTATATCTACATCTACATCTACATCTACATCTGCATCTGCATCTGCATCTACATCTATATGATAAAGGAAGGAAATCCCAGGGACTGGTCCTTGATGTAAAGTCTGATCATAAGTCTCAACTTAATGACACCTGAGCAAAAAGGTCACCACAGGAGTGACTAAAATGCTTTGAACCTGAACATGCGTGTGCCTGCAGTATATGTATCTAAATACATGTGTATGTATTTAAATACATGTATATTTAAATATATGTATTTAAATACATGCAAAATATGTACTTTAAAAAGTTGCAGACAGTTTATCCACAAACTGGCACCTGAAGCCTTGAACTTTCCAGCTTTACCTGACAATATCTCAACCAAGTCAATGATTCTTATGATTTTTTTTTTTTTTGCTGTAATTTAAAGGAACGGAAACCAGATCTGTAATTCATCTTAGTAATGTAAATGCTTTTTTTATTTAAATAATTTTTATATATTGAAGAAGTCTTTGGCTGAATTGTATGTGGGAAAAATTTACTCTCAGGATACCAAAACTGGGGTGAGCAGCACAGCCACTGAAATCCCTTTTAAATGTAAGCACCAGGGGATGTTGAATTTGTCATCTCAGAAGCAGACAAATCAACAGTCCTACAATTCTGTGATTTAAGCATTCTGACCACAAAAAGAACAAGAAAATACTCTGGCCTTTGCTGAGTCACAGTCAGAAAATACAGAAAAATCTACTTTTCTTTCTTAATTTGCTGCAGGCTGGGGCTTTTTTATAGTTTGGAAAGTGCAAAATCAGTAAAAGAGAGGTGTTAGTGCCCCTCCTGGAAGGGTGCAGAGCACTCAGGATGTAGTTATGGGAGGGTTCTCTCCACGGGGAGAGATCCCACAGCCCCACAGATCCAGGAGAAGAGAGAATCAAGGGATGACTCTGACTCCACGGAGGTGACACAGCAAGGGAGGAATCTCCTCAGCCCACACCTGGCACTTCCCTGTGCTCCCACCACCCCCGGGCAGGGTTGTGGCAGGCTCACAGCCCATGCTGAGCAGTGTGAGCATCTGCAGGAGCAGGAAATCACAGGGTAATTATTGATTACAGGCCTGGCTACGTCACCTCGCAGGGAGAATGGAGCTGCTCCCGGCTCCTTTGAAGGCTCCATGCTCCCATTATGTATGAGGTGTTTCATCAATATCCCCTCTTGGATGAATAACGTACATCATGCACGGGGAATTTCAGCTGCAGAGCTCTCCTCTCTACTCTCCATCCCCAGGCTGCTCCTCCTGGATCTTTCTGCACAGCTGGGCTCTGCCTTTGGCTTGGAATGTGACAGAATCATGCGATGGTTTGGGTGGGAAGGGACCTCAAAGCCCATCATGTTCCTGTCCATGGCAGGGACACCTCCCACTGTCCCAGGCTGCTCCCAGCCCCAGTGTCCAGCCTGGTCTTGGGCACTGCCAGGGATCCAGGGGCAGCCACAGCTGCTCTGGGCACCCTGTGCCAGGGCCTGCCCACCCTCCCAGGGAACAATTCCTTCCCAATATCCCCTGTAAACTGACGTTCCTTCAGTTTAAAACCAATAATGCCCTAACGCCACTTCCAGACCTCCGAGCCCTGACACAGGAATTCACAGCTCATCTGAAGGAACAGGAGGACTGAGCTGGACTGAGGGAAAGGCTCAGCTTTGCTCCAGGTCTGCACCCTCAGGACAAGGACCTGATGGAGGAACTCCACCCTCAGGGATCTGAAGGAGTCATCCAGCGAGGACGGCTCGGCACGCAAGGAGCAGAACCCCGGGGCTGCTGCTCGTCGCAGGGCGAAGGGAAACTCTGG
This sequence comes from Ifrita kowaldi, assembly GCA_013398055.1. Taxonomy (NCBI): domain Eukaryota; kingdom Metazoa; phylum Chordata; class Aves; order Passeriformes; family Cinclosomatidae; genus Ifrita; species Ifrita kowaldi. The sequence continues at coordinate 40,769 of VZRS01012932.1, read as the reverse complement.
TGTGCCTCCAATTTCCTCTGCTCCTGTGCCCTAATGAGCCATCTGGTCTGCAAACACACGGCCACCCCTGCGCCAGAGGCTCTGCCACTGCGGCCACCCCGCCCCACAGCACAGCAAAGGCAAGGCAGCAAACCCAGGGGTGGCCAGCTCAGCATCGCCCTCCCCGTGTCACAGACCCACAAATCACCCACCCCGTGCACAGCCCTCCAAACAGTACCAGTCCCGTCTTCTTCTCCATATAGAAAGGGGGATAATGACCAGGACACATTAAGAGCAATTCATCATTTCCCATTAGGAATGTTCAGGGATTTTTCTGAGGTGCTCCCACTCAGAGGAGAGGGAAAACCTGGCTTTGTCTTTGCTCAGTGAAATTCCACATTGAGCGCTGGCCATGACACAGGCTGTTGAAAACTCCACATTTTCAAATATGCTTGAAAAGAAATATATTGGCTGCATATAAACTGGAGAGCCAGTAAGGAAGAACTCCCGGAGCTGTTGGGAAAACCAAACTTTTCCCTCTCCACAACTCCCTGACAGGGAGCCAGTTGGGGTCGGACTCTGCTCCCAGGGAACAAGGGACAGGATGAGAGGAAATGGCCTCAAACTGTGCCAGGGGAGGTTTAGATTGGAGATTAGGGAAAATTTCTTCACAGAAAAGCTGTCCAGCCCTGGCACAGTCTCTCCAGGGCAGTGATAGAGTCACCATCCCTGGAAATGTGCAAAACCCATGTGGATGTGGCACCTGGGGACATGGATTAGTGGTGACCATGGTGACGGTGCTGGGGTTGGATCATCTTAAAGGTCTTCTCCAACCCTAATGGCTCTGTGATTCCATTATTCTCCTGCCTGCATCAAGATTCAGATTCCACCTTTGCCAATGCCAAGTTACGAGAGGAATGGTTAATTTTGTACTTTAAGTGCTTTTAAACACATTTCCCCCATTTAAGAGTAATTTAGAAAATTAAAGGCACTTTAGAAAAATTTAAGACATAGGAGGAGACACTGAAACAGCAAAACAGAACTTTTATGTAATTTCTTAATAGAGTAATTATAAAGCAGAACATCTCCACTTTCTGAATCTGCAAATCTTTCTGCTTTTGTTATCTCAGAGTTGATTGTCATGATTCTTCTCTCCACAAGGAACTATGTCTTCCAACTGGCACAAAGGCAGCTGCAGAAAACTGACCGTGAATTGAGAAGTGTTTCACCCCAAAAGCATTTTATGCATTTTTTTTGTTAAAGGAGGAATGTTTTTAATGTGTTTTATGACACAGGCAAAATCCCCCTATCCTCAGATGAAGTAGGTGCAGAAATATAAAATAAAATTTGATATAAGCACTGATTAGGAAGAAATTACGCAACAGTCAGTCCTGATCACAAAAGGACTTGAGGATGGAACTCGAATCCTCTATCAAAGAACCCATTGTCAGTGGCCATATTTACAGGGAAGGGGAGGAAAGAACGGCCAAAGGTTTTGATGATGATGGAATCACAGAATTCCAGCCTGGTTTGGGTTGGAAGGGACCTTAAAGCTCATCCAATTCCAGCCCTGCCATGGGCAGGGACACCTCCCACCGTCCCAGGCTGCTCAGGGCCCCACCTGAAGAGCTGCTGCTGAACAGAAACGTAAGAAAATCAGAGTGATGAGGAAAAGCCTTTGGATCCTTGTGCTCTCACTGATGTTTGTTCTGCGTTTTTAAGTGCCTGGAGAAATGAGTAGGCACTTTCAAATGTAAATGTGTAAAAGTAAATAAATACCAAATTCCTAATTTAGCAAAACTGCAATTCTGATGTGCAGATAAACTGAAGTGCAATCCATCAGAATTTGATTTTTACCTCACCTTTCTCCTAAATAACTCTTAAAACCAGATCCTTCAAATTTTTGACATCTATTTCCACATTCCTTCCAATGCAATTTTTTTCTGTTTTATGAAAGTATCTGTAGGAGAAAGCCACAGAAGATCAGAAATGCTGTCACACTGTTGTGACTGGAGCCAATTAATTCTTCATTAGCGTTTCCATGACGCAGGTGCCTTCCCCCAGTAAAACACACACACACCTGGGCCCAGGCCAAGAGCAAATACTGGAGCTGAATTCAAACAACCTCAACATGCTCATGTTGAAAGGAGAACACTGTCCTGCAGCCCTGCCCGTGCTGCAGGTGGTCAAACCCAAACCCCTGAGCACCAGTGGTCAGTGGGACCACCAGTGCCACCCCTCACAAGGCCACGGGTGCTGCAGGGACCCTCAGCTGATGCTCACAGCCACCAGCCACGTCCCATCCCTGACACAGCTCCTGCCTGGGTCTTGAGCTCGGATGGTGCTGAAGAACTTTCCATTCTCTCCCCCAGAAATTCAAGGGTGATGACTGTTTCCCTCAAGAAGCTTCCTGTTAACAAATATCCTTATTTTTCCCCTTTTAAATGATCTTCAGTCCCTTCAGTGTTGCCTGCACAGGAAGGTTGTGTCCTAGGGAGGAACCAAATCTCCCACAAAATCAAACCTCTCAGGTCTGAGCCCCAAACCAGCAGCTAAAACAACATCAGCAGTGCTTCCACCAAGGAATTTCATTCACAAAGCTAAAAGGAATTCAGGAGCCCATTTAGGAAAACTAATGAAAAGAAAAAGCATTATTTTAAATGTTTGATAATCTTCTGATGGATAATCTGGGAGGCAGAATTCCCCTGCTGTTGTTCAGAGATGGCAGGAGCAGCAGCAGTAATATTTCCTACCCAGCTTCGCCCGTTCACACCCACCTCAAGGATAAAGTTTCTACAACATGGCACTTCATTCCATCCCAGCTAATAAAAAACCTCCTCAGCATCACCCTGGAATTTGACTGTGAAAGATCCAGCACCGGGGAATTCGCACCACAGGGCAAAGTAAGTACAGAAGATGCTCATGGAAACAAAATTGCTGTGCCAAGCTCACAGATTCCCTCATCCTCTGAGAAATGGTGACATTTGGGGCAGGCGAGAAGGCACTGCAAACATCAGACTTCTGAGATTATTATTATTATTATTATTATTTTTAATAAAATGGGGCCCATTTCATTTCAAGCAATTGATTTCTGTTACAAGGCTTTCAGAAACACAGATAATAAATGGGGAATGGGGAGGAGGAACTTTTCTCAGGTGTTGCTTTTAGCCAAATTCATAAACAGCACAACTTCTTGGTAACAATTCTCTTTGTCCTTTGTTTAAAAGTATCAGCATATTATCTATGACAACTTTGGGGAATAAAACCACAGCGACCTCACACAACCTATCCCTGACTGCTTCCCTGGCACTTTTCTACTGATGGGGACACAGAACCACAGAATCTGGGAATCACTGAGGGTGGAAAATCCCTCTGAGCCTATCAATTCCAACCATTCCCAGCACTGCCGAGGCCACCCACGTCCCCAGGTGCCACATCCACAGGGCTTTTAAATCCCCCCAGGGATGGGGACTCCATCCCTCCAGCCAGGGAGCTGTGCAGAGCGATGTCAAAGCCTCAACATCCCTTTTTGCTGGCCAAAAGCTACTTTAAGTAGCCACCCCCTCACTGAGCAGCTCACAACCCTTCGGGTGGGTTCACACCCCAACCTTTCGGTGTTGGCAGCTGAACCACATCATTTTATAGGGATGAGGGAGGTGGGAGCCGGTGCCAGTGGCTGATGGCAGAGGGCAGGGAGGGTGGCACTGACCTCTCTGGAGCAGGGGGTGGTGGAAGGCTGGCACGGGCAGGGTCCCCATGGTCGCTGGCTCACAGAAGTAGGCTCGGAGCCAGGCCGTGCACTGCTGCAGGGGCTCCGTCATCTCCTCGGCCCCCTCGCACACCTCGCAAGCCACCGAGGACTCTGCCCTGCTGAGACACAGAGAAATGCAAAATTACAATGGTAAAAATGACAAAACCAGGCTGGACAGGGCTCTGCACAACGTGGTCTAGCAGGAAGTGTCCCTTGAGCGGAACAACACCGTCTTGAAGGTCCCTTCCAACCAAAACAACTCTGAGATTCTGTGATAAAACCAAATATTCACACTCTCTGTATCAGCAAAATAAAAACCTCCAAACATCTCATCTGGAGTCAGATCTTTTTTCTTCTCAGAGAAAAGTGAAGGGATTCCTCACAGCAGTAACAAAAATTCACCCTCACCACCTCCGCAAATGCAAAGATGACACAACGTTATAAACACCGGTAAGAAAATCCACGGCAGATTGGTTCGAGGAAAAAGCCGTATGGGAAATGCCAGGGAGCAACAACACCACCCAAGCCCATGGTGGCTGACACATCCTTGTGCTCCCAGGGTGGATGGACGTGAGGCTGCTCCTCCGTGTCCCCCAGGGGCACAGCCCCTTGTCCCCAGGGCCCATCCCTGGGCAAGGAGGGAAGGAAGCAGCTCTCTGCCGCTCCGCGCCCTCCTCGGCCGCGCTTCCTCCAGCGCCGTGGCAGGTCCCTGCTTCCCTCCCCTGATTGAATTGGAAGGAAGCAATTGAGAATTCATTTGATTTTCAATGCTTGCAGGGGCTGAGGAGCAAAGTGAGCGAGCAGAAAGCACCTGTAAATAAAAATGTGCTTCTTCACTTGCTCCTTTTTATTCTTTTCCTCTGGAAGAGCAACGTGTGGATGAGAGCGATGCAAAGGGGAACCCCGCATTTGCACGTATCCAGCTGTGTTTTCCAAGCTGGATGTTTTCAGGGATGCAGAGCAGTGCTGGGAAAGGGGTGGTGGTGCTCTCCTGGTGCTTCCCAAGGCTGGGGTGGGGTGGGATGGGGGGATCTCTCAGAACTGCAGAGACCTGTGTGAGGATAGCAATAAAAAACCAGCCCATTAGCAGCGCATCCATGAGAAATGATGGAGACAACACCAAGGGTGATGGCCGGAACAGCAACCCCTGCCAGCAAGCTTTTCATATCCAGAACCCTCCCCACCAAGGATCCAAAGGTTTCCTGGTTCTTGCAGCTTTTCCTCCCAGCTGGAAATAAAGCCAGAAGTTCCTCAGTGCTAGACCTCAACAGCAGAGTCTCCTGGTGAGAGGCTGGATGTGCCCCAAAGCAGGAAAATGGAGAGAAAACTGTGGCAATATCAAAACACTTGTGAACGAGACAAGGGAAGAGAAAAGCAGAGCAATTGTGCCAGCCAGGCACGGGGACAGAGCAAACCAACCCCGATTCCTGAGCGTGCCGCAAGGAGGGGAAAGGATTTTGTGAGACTCCTCTGAGCAAAAAGCCAAAGCAAATGAACCAAGTGATGCTCCAGCACCGGCATCAAGGAGCCCGGCTCTGCTTTAGCCACGAGGCAGCTCTGCAGGGAGACCCAACATCTCCAGTGCCTGATCCAGCCCAGCACCGAGCCGGGATGTCGGGATAATAAGGTCGGGATAACCAGCGGAGCCTCTGGACAGGATCAGGGCTGTGCCGGGGGCCGGGGCACGGCCGCCCTCAGGAGCGGAGCCCCCGCTCGCCTGGTGCCGGATCAAACGGCTCTACCATCCCCCCAGCCCTGACCCATTGTCTGATTAATTGTGAACCACTGAAGGCCACGTTAATTGCTGATGAGGAAGTGGAGAGACACAGAGATGGACAATTAAAACACTCTAGCCGCACTGGAGTCCATGGCTTGGAGCAGAAGTAAAACAAAGCTGCAGAACCAGCTTTGCATCCAGTTCGGTAGGAGCTTAGTGCAATTTTATTTCTTTCTTTGCATTTATTTATCAAATTAATGCTTTTGATTCTTTATTTTTTTGTGTGTGTGAAGTAGGATCAATTTGTTTTACAAAACTGATGTCTACTTCATGCTATTTTTCCGATTAGTAATATCTTTGCTAGGAAAATGTATGAGAATCCATGCCCAAACTTTTTTACATGAATCCCCATGACATGGACTTCAAACCAAGCTCCCAACGCCACGGACAATCCTTTATTTCACACAGGTACAACACAGCAGAATACGGCTCTGTTTTACCGGGTACTGTTGGAGCTACAACAAAATAATAATGAGAGAATATAATGAGAATAACTCCTCTGAAACCTGGGAGAGAAGTGGGGAGACTTTTCTGCTCCATTTATCCAGAAGAGCACAGAAAGAGCTCAAAGCTATGCGTGCCTTATGTTTTTCACATCATCCTGTTTCCCATTCTCGGGAGTCTGGAAATCATTTGGGCTGTAATGTCACCATAAAACAGAAAAACTCCATCTCCTCATGGATCTGGGAGCAGCAGCTCCAGGCTCTGCCTCCAACTGCAGACCAAGGGCACTGAACCATCATCAGTCATCCCCAAAACTGGTGGGGAGCAGCCATGAAGGTTCTGGGAGCACCTCCCAGGGCCTAAAGGGGATCCAAGAGAGCTGGAGAGGGACTGGGGACAAGGGATGGAGGGACAGGACACAGGGAATGGCTTCCCAGTGCCAGAGGGCAGGGCTGGATGGGATATCGGGAAGGAATTGTTCCCTGGGAGGGTGGGCAGGCCCTGGCACAGGGTGCCCAGAGCAGCTGTGGCTGCCCCTGGATCCCTGGCAGTGCCCAAGGCCAGGCTGGACATTGGGGCTGGGAGCAGCCTGGGACAGTGGGAGGTGTCCCTGCCATGGCAGGGGTGGCACTGGATGAGCTTTCAGGTTCCATTCCGAGCCAAACCACCACACACACATTCCTCACTTCTACCAGGTGTTCCCTGGCAGCAGTGTTTGGATAGAATTTATTTTTACATTTCTTTTTAATTGCTGTTTTTAAGCGCAGTGCCCTGCCCCTGCTGAACATCTCCAGATGTTTTTGGTTCAACACCAGAGGCTTTCCCAACACCTGCCACCTCCATGGCCACCTCCACCTTGGCCAGGAAAGGGAACGCTCTGCAAGGCAGAAATGAATTTGCCTTCCAAGAATGCACTGACCTCTTTTCCTGCAGGATACAAACTCCACGTGCCAACACACACACCCCGAGCTTCAAACTGGCAAAGAGTTGAAAAAAAGGAAAACCTTCATATTAATTTTGCTTGGCTAGAGATGGCAACAGCTATTCCTGGGAATTTGACAGCTTTAATAAAGAAAACGAAGGCTCATAACTCATGCATGGGTGTCTTCAGCTGGCCCTCCTCGCGCCCCTGCCCCTCCCTCCTCCCCTCTTCCTTCCCAAAGTTGCATAGCAGCACTCCTTCTACAAACCACCTCGGCATTAAATATCCAACTGAAAACACCAGCTGCCTTTTAAAGGATTTTCTCAGGCTTCAAAGCCTTAAGTCCCTTTCAAAAAGCAGAGTCAAAGTGGTCTCAAAACATTCGTAAGAAGAGCAGAGGAGTTACATCATGGGAAATTCCCCCCCCAGGAAGGAAATCCCTCTGCTCAGGGTTAGATTTCTTAGAAGGTTTCTCAACACCCTACTCCAGGCATGGGTCCTTTGAGCACCTCTAAGTCAAGCAGGACAGGAAAAAGGTGAAATTTAGAGAAAAATACCCGTCTAAGACTAATATTAACTACCTGGGCCTAAACTTCAGGAATGAAAAAGAAAAAAGGGCCCCACTTAATGTCCTGCCCTGGGTGATCCCAAAGGAAAGAATCACAGAGGCACCAGCAGCACACACGGTGGTGGCCAAAGTGGCCATGCACTGTTTCACCTATAGAAAGTTTAAGTCTCACATCTGTGATTCAACAAGATGCAATTTTACTTTTATACATGAAAATAACATAAGCATGTCCATTGAAAAATAAAAAACCCCAAACCTTAAACAAAATACATAAGAAATATGACTGCTTTGCTTTCACCCTGGAGAATTGTTCTATTTTTCCTTAAAAAGCACCAATGCCCTTTTTTTTTTTTTCTGCAGTGGGGCTGGAATAATGAGAAACATTTATTTAAACCACATTAGTATTATTTAAATTGCTTCCACTTTCATCAGAGTCTGTCACTGCACTTGTTTTCATTCCTGAATTATGCTGGGTGCTGCCTGGCATCCCAAAAAACTCAAAGTGGAGGTGTTTGTATTTTCACCTGGTCAACAAACAATCGCTGCTGTTGGGGTTTAGTGTGCATTTTATATTTTATTTTATTTTATTTTATTTTATTTTATTTTATTTTATTTTATTTTACTTTATTTAATTTTACATTATTTTATTTTAATATTTTATTTTATTTTATTTTACTTCATTTTATTTTATTTTTTGACCCAGAATTCTTTTGTTTGCAGGAACGTGGTGCCCTCCAACATGTCAGCAGTGTCACGTCTGTCACATGCCTGAACTTTTCGGGAATGGTAAACGGATTTTCAGCTCCACATGACCAATATGGCTTTACAGGGGGATGCTTCATTAAAACCACAGACTCCTCCACCAGAAATAAAAGCTTGTTTTAAGCTATCTAAAGACATCTAGAAATAAATATAGATTTTTTTCAAGTTGGATGTGTCTCACAAAGAGCCTTTTTTCAGGCCAGGCACCCACTGCTGGTGCTGCACATCTCCAGCCCGTGGTGGTGATGCCCAAGAGAGCCCAAGATCAGTCCCAGCATGGGAATCTACCACAGGATCAGGGGTTTCACACACCACAGCTATTCCTCACCATTCCTCCTGCAATCCCATATATTTCTTCCCATCACAGCCCTTTCCAAAGCCTGCCCAAGGCCGGGGAGCCAGCTGGCTCCTGCACCCACCCAGCTGAGAGGAGTCTTCCCACAGCTCCATCCCAGCCCTGCTTCTCCTGTGACTCCTCATGTTTGCACGGGATGAAAGGAAGGGAAAGCAGGTTCCAGCAGAGCGGGAGAAAGGCAGCAGCACCACCTGGTTCAGTTTAGTGGGCTCCTTCCAAAGCCACTGCCAAGAACTGGAAGTTTCTAAGGCGCTTCCAAAATAAACATGTAAGCAGCAGATTGGCTTCGGGACCATCCCAAATAGCTCAGCCATGATGAAAAGCAGAGAAAGGCTGGGAGAAGCCATGTTCTAAAGTGGCAGGATGCTCATTATTTATTTCTGAGCTGCTTTTTGCCTCAGTCCTTCATGAACTTAAGGGAAACAAGGTGGACCTGGAGTCGTGTTAAACAAAGAGGATGTAACACAACGACTCTGCTGGCACATTCCTGGGGGGAAAGCCAGGAGCTGGAAGCTTCCCTGGGATAAATAAACACCATGAGAGTGCTGTAGCAGCTCCCATAACACATTTATAAAATAGATGTCTATTTTAAAAATACTTGCATATTTTAAATACAATTGATTGGTTCACTGTAACAACCAAATCTCACTTCCACTGCCTGTAGCCACACACACCTGAGTGTTTTATCCCTGGAAAACTACCTCAGCTTCCAGTGGCTTGCCTAAGGAGAGGTTTAGAAACTGAGCCAGTGAAGAGTCCCCTCTACTGCAATTTTAAAATTTTTAATGGTTTTTTCTTGGTTAAGACAGAAATGAAAAAAGCTCCTCAACCAAAAAAAATTGCAACTCCTCCTAGCCTGGAGTCAACAAAGTGCCACTGATACATGTGGGCAGACTCAGAGTACATTATGAATTCCAATTTTTCAATTTTTAATTTTTTGGTAATGTTTTATAACTTACAATTTTGTCATTTTGTAATTTTACCTTTATTTTTAATCTTTTTGTGGGGTTTTTTTGTGATTTTCTTCCCCAATGGTGAGAAGTGGTTGCTGACTGTCAGTATGCAGCTCCATGAGTGTCATTAGTATAGATAATTCTTAATACTTATATAAGTTTTATATATATATATATATAAATAGTTAATAACAGAGCTCCTAATTTGCAGGAGAAGTCATTGTTGATCCTCTAGGACCTGAATGGCAACTCTTGCCACGAAATACATATGAAGGGCCGGAATAATTTAAAAATTACTGGTTTTAAAATGGCATTTTTTTGTTTCATCAGCAAATGACTGAAAACAAGCTGTCACATAACTCTCACACATGTGAGTTCACCACAGAAAAAAGTTGCACTACCTGAAAACTGAAGGCTGACTGTCTTTTTCTTACAATTATACAGATCCGTGCTTGTCTTACCAAACCATTTTTCTCTCAGAGAAGTAACTGGCGTGTTACTTTTCAAATGGAAGAATCAGTGATGATTAGCACACAAAAATTAACATTAAAATGAGACTCAGTGAGGCAGCATTATTTGTTCCATAATAACACAGAGTGAGTCGACGTTTTTACTGGAGCCTTCATTGTGAAATTAACTAAAAAAAATGTGTTTTATCCACACCTAAATGTCATTTAGGCAGCCTTTCTTTGATAGATGAAGGCTAAAGCCACCCCAAAACTGCAGCTGAATTATCTGGTCTCTAATGACTCCAAACCGATTACGGGATGCAGAGCAATCTCGTTAAATTTTATTCCAAAGCTTACTACACTCGTGTTTTCCCTTATTTTTCTATCAATGAAGCCCAGGGGGTTTAAGGACAATTCATTATGTATGAGACCCAACTTACAGTGCTTGACTGTTGATTAATAGCAAAGTTTGCTGTGTGTACATTTGCAGCATTAGATGCATACAATATGCTAACTTATTCTTCCACCCAAGCTAATTATTTACCAAAATGACTACTTGAGACTACAATTTATTAAATGCATGCATCCAGTCTCGATTTGGCCCCAAAAGACAGCCCGGAATGAAGATCTTTTACTTGATGTGACAACTTCTGGAAACAGTGTTATTAATATTGTAAATGTGGCAAATAAGGAGTTCAAATAGCCGGGTGGCTCTGCTGCATTTCTTCCCCACAACTGAATCAACCAACAAAGCGCCTTTTTAAGTTTAAAATTCATGGGGAAGCACATGCTGACACGGTTTAATTTAGCTGCTTATAAATGAAGTGGCTGTATGATGGTAGGGAGAGATTAAAAAAGGGATGAGAGCTGCGACAAACAGCAAAAACCCCCAATTCCTGTCCAACAGCCCCAACACTGCTCCTTTTAAGACCTATTAGGAAAAATTCAATGCATTTAGGGAGGAGCACAAGAACTCAGAGCTGAGTAAGACTAACTCCTTGTCATACAACCTGTGCAATATTTTCCTTACTCTGTTTTGATCTGTTCTGGAGGATGCAAATTCTCATGGATCTGACTGGTGAGAAATTCTGCATCCTCTCTTTAGCCCAGGGAAAGAAGCACCTGCACAGAGATCTGGGCATCATACACATCATATGAATTCCAAAAAAAAAATATAACAAATAAATATATAATTAAAAATGTAATACACTAATAAATTAAATTACTGCTACAATAAATAATAAATAAACACACCTCTTGAGTAAATACAAAGATATCCAAATAGCCTAATTTTTTTCCCTGACTTTTGCTATTAATGATATTAAATTTGGGGACCAAACTGGGCTTGCCCAAGTTTGATGATCCCTGCAAAGCTGCCCCCTGCTTATTCTGTGCTCCTGGTGTGTACCAGCAAACACTTCAAAGGATGGAGTGAGACTCCTGTCTCCACATGCCAAGATAAGGAAAATCAATGTCAATGCCCAAAAGACTCAAGTGATAGCACTGAAGGTCATTAAATGCTACTGACTGCCCTGGACCATTAAAGTTTTGATTGGAATCCTATACAGGGAGACACAGATTTCAGATGAGATCCTGCCCTGGGATGTGGCACTGCGAGACCACGGCGGTGACTTCCCGAGGAACACCTGAAACACGTCCAAGGAAAACAATGCTCTGTGTGTGTGGGCTTGGCTCCCTTTCCCTGAGCATTTCCTGTGTTTTCACAGCAATGGATCCCATCTGGAACAAAGACCTCTGTTAAAGCAACAGCCAGGTGGAAGGACAACCACAACGTTCTGGTTCTTCAACCACCTCAATCTTCTTGGGGCGTCCCGGTGCCCCAAGCCCTTCGCTGTCTGCTCTGTGCCACCCTCCTTCCCTCAATCCCAGACTGGTTTGGGTTGGAAGGGACATTAAAAGTCATCTTGTTCCACCTCTGCCATGGGCAGGGACACAGCTTGTCTGTGTCAGGGCCTCCCCACCCTTCACAGGAAGAATTTCTCCCCAGTATCCCATCTATCCCTGCCCTCTGGCAGTTTGAAGCCATTCCCATTTTCCTGTCACTCCAGACCCTTGTCCACAGTCCTCTCCTTAGCCCACCTTTAAATTCTCCCCTATTTCTACGCTGGCCACCCCCATCCTCCTGACCTCACCTGGTCTGGGCCATCTCTGTGCTGCTCAGTCTGACCTCACTGCTCTACAGCAGATTTCCTGCTCCACCTCCACACTGGTCACCAATTCCAGTTCTTCTTTCTTCCTGTTTCCCACCCACAGCTTTTCCAGACTAATTCCTGTTCTCTCCACATTTCACCCTGCACGTTTCTACCTCATTTGTGTTAGCAGGAATCATCCAGGCCAGGACAACCACAGTCAGCTCTGGTGCTCATCAGCACTGGGAGTTGTATCAGCCCGGAGACCTTCCCCAGAGGGACCCACTCCCCTCCACGAATGAAACCCTTCAAAGACCTACAGCTGGGCCCTATCGAGAGAGCACAAATATTCCTAATATCAGAGTGACCTCTTCATAAATATTTCTGTTTCAAATCAGTGCGTTTGGCAGCAGAACGACCGGAAAATCTGCCGAAAAGATAAAAAAGGCCCAATTTCTGTGCATCTTCTGTGTTGGAAAGGACCACCCTGTTCTAGACTGAGAACGGGGGAGATCAAGCACACCTTGAACCGGCAACAACCGAGCAGATGCTTCACATTAAATGTTTTAAAGCAGGAAGCAAAAATGGAGCCAAGTTCCAAGCGGCAGCACGCTCTGCCCGAGATGTTCGGCAACATTAAGCATAGGTGATATCATCAGTTCTAGCTTTAATTAGGTTAAAAGAAAGTCAGTTAATTTTAGCACTTACAAGAAATTGTTACAAAACATTTTTTTCTTATATAAAAGAAGTCTCCCATCAGACCTCGGAGGTCGGTTTTATCACAGGCAATTAACTGTGTTAGGGCTGGCTGCAGGGGACCCTTAAACCGCGCTCCCTGCGCTTCGCCGCTATCTCTGCCGGTTTTGGGGACTCACCACCACTGCCAGCCCTCTGCAATGGCCACAAACCCACCACCCCTGCTCAGAACCCTGCCTCGCAGTGATAACCCAATTGCTAACTGGTATCTGAAGTCAAATTTACATTTTTTCTACATATCTCAGATAGATATAATCCCAATTATGCATGGATTAAAAAAAAAAAAAAAAAACCCAGCAAACCTAAGGGAGTTAAAATACACGTTACACATTACAACCCTTATACTGCAAGACCCAGGTCCCTGATCTGGTGCACGGGGACACTGAAGGACAAAAACTTTAAGGCTGAATTATTGGAACTGGGCCCTGACTTTGGATGTCCACCTTGACGTGCGTCAGTGCATGAATTCCAGATGACAGTGAGCACCAAGAATTATAATCAACAGCACCTGCAGATCCTCCAGCCTATTAAAATGAATTAAGATACAGATAAATCAGAGACCTCTTAAGAATTCAACTCGCCAGGACGTTCTTCAAAGCAAGTTCCCAGTGTGGTGTAAAGTCTGTGACCCCTGAGCATCTCCTGTTGAACTGAGTCCAGAGGCCACAAAGATGCTCCAGGGCTGGAGCCCCTCTGCTCTGGAGCCAGGCTGGGAGAGCTGGGGGTGCTCACCTGGAGAGGATAAGACTCTGGGGACACCTTAGAGCACCTCAGAAAAACTACCACACCCCAATTAAAACAGCAGAGCTGACAGAGACCTGCAAAGCCTTTCTGCAGGGCTTTGAGGTTGCTCCCACCCACATCAGCAGGATCTCTCCCAAAATGGTGTTACCCAGTCAAGAACTGCCTGTCCCTCTTACCAATTCGGCCTCAACCCAAAAAGACAACAGCAGGAAGAACAAAGAAAAAAAAGAATTTTCCTTCATTTGGATCAGTGTTTGCCAGCGCTCCTTGTTTGCTCTTTCCAACACTCCACAGTGCCTTGGTCACCTCTGTGCAGGCTCTGTCAGGATGGGCCCTCCTGCACAATCCAAGAGAGCCCTCCCCTGCCATCCCTGCATCCTCTGGATCCAGGAGGAAAAGCTTTTCTCTCAGGTAACCAAGCAGGACCCAATCACTGGATTGGAAAGCCAGCAGGGCACATCAATAAAACCAATAAAAATACTGTTTCAAAAACTGCTGTTATAATTAACTGAAATAAGAGTCTATAAACTGCCACCTCACAAGAAGCTTGTTAAAGGCTGAGCATAGGAACTGTAACTTAAACACACTCTGCCCTCCATGGACCACCCTGGCCACAGCCTGGCCCTTGCTTCTCCCATCTTCCCACAAATCTCTGGATCCCGGGGGAGGCCTCATCGCTGGGATCCAGGAGTTTCTGTGCAGAGGTGCTGCCCTGGGATGCACAGCTGCTGTGACCTTAAAATCACATCTGAACCTCCTCACAGAGGACAAAGAGAAATCAAGTGGAACTACAGCCCTGCCACGGCCACATCAGATTCCTGGAACTGTTTGGGTGGGAAGGGACCCCAAAGCCCATCCAGTGCCACCCCTGCCATGGCAGGGACACCTTCCACTGTCCCAGGCTGCTCCAAGCCCCAGTGTCCAGCCTGGCCTTGGGCACTGCCAGGGATCCAGCGGCAGCCACAACTTCTCTGTGCCAGGGCCTCACCATCCTCTCAGCCAGGAATTCCTTCCTCACATCTCATCAAAATCCACCCCCCTCCAGCTCAAAGCCATTCCCGTTTGTCCCATCCCTCTTGTCCTGTCCCACTCCTACTCTGAAACCCCCTGTGTGGGGAGAGCTGGTGACAGACCACTCTCCTAAGATGAGACAGAAAAACTACTTTCCATAACTCCACTTGGAATGGGGCAGGGATATTTTCCCAGCCTGCTTTCCCTCCTCTCCCATTTGAAGCGGAGTGCCTGGAGACCGCTGTCCTCCGAGCTTTAGGTGCATCTGCATTACAACCCCATTAGCTTGTGTACTACACTCATTAATAAATAAGCTCCCCACTTAAGTGCCTTTCTTGTAAATTGGTTTGTTCTGTTCCGTATAAATAATATACATTTCCCTTATCAGATGTGGTGGATTTTTTACTTTACCTATGTAGAGACACTCCAGCAATTTAACCTAAGAAGGAGTTCATGGAATGCTCTTCCTCAGTGTCCCTTGTCACCAGCCTGTATTTACCATGGCAGCTGCAGTATGTTAAATAGTTAGCATAGCAAAAAATAATGTCTTTAATAACTGGCATAAGTATATTGACCATATGTCAAAAGTAAAAGAAAAAACCCTACTAAATGGATAGTTATTGTAATTGTATTTTAAAACACTGAGGTCATATTTAATTTTGAATCCAAGCTCTTAAAATGCGCTTTCTGGCAAGGACGGAATAATAAAGCCCTTAACAGTAGGAAAAAAAATGTACATTATTATTATTGCAAATCTCTTTTCCAGATTACTAATACTGCCATAAACAAATGGAATGAAAACTTTAATTGTTTTAATCAGAAATATCGTCGCTGGCTTGGAAAACTGCAGCTTGAAGCTAAAGGATGATATAATTCAGTTCTTTGCTCCATCTTCTTATTCCCAGCCTCCACCCACTCCCTGGAGCATCCAGGTGCTGCATCCAGACCCTGCTGGGGACAAGGGGGGCTCTGCACCCCCCCAGCTCTCCCCGCGCTCCTCACCAGCTCTGGCAGGGCAGCAGTGCCTGCTTCTGGAGACAACCAGGCAGCAAAATCCTTGGAATTGCTGCTGCTCTTGCTAAGATCAGCCTGGCAAACCCTCACATTAACACAACACACAGTACAGGCATGGAAACAAACACAGAAGT
>VZRS01012932.1:15000-22500 GCA_013398055.1 Ifrita kowaldi | reverse complement strand
GAGGAATTTTCCCTGATATCCAATCTAAATCTTCCCCTGGCCCAGCCTGAGGCCGTTCCCTCTCCTCCTGTCCCTGTTCCCTGGGAGCAGAGCCCGACCCTCCCCGGCTGCCCCCTCCTGTCAGGGAGTTGTGCAGAGCCACAAGGTCCCCCCTGAGCCTCCTTTGCTCCAGGCTGAGCCCCTTTCCCAGCTCCCTCAGCCTCTCCTGCTGCTCCAGACCCTTCCCAGCTCCGTTCCCTGCCCCGGACTCACTCCAGCCCCTCCAGGTCTGTCCTGCAGTGAGGGGCCAGAACTGAAGACAGGACTCTGGACAATGACATTGATGCTGGCAAATCTTCCTCATGAGCTGTGATGATGCCACACCCTCATGGTTCAGAAAGATGCAGCAAATTAATAAATTGGTAACTATAAACTATTAAACATTTCAAACTCAGTAGGTCTTATTTCCCTTCCAAGAGTCTAAGTTTGCCTTTCATCTCTTCTCCTAGAAAGAGGGAAGAAAAGAGGAATATCATTAAAAGCTTCTCCTCCTCTCCCTTCTTAAACTTTATGCCCCCTCTTTGTAAGAGGAGATCTTGACAGTAATGAATGAGGACGATAAGAGTAAGGCAGGGTAGTTAGAGTACTTTCAGTATTCATGACCTGTCAGAGTAACTTTATGACCTAGCAGCCAGCTGCTATAATTCCAATAATGACCTACAGATGCCAAAATAATCTAAATTTATCGCTCCTTCTCCTGTGGTCAGCTTGGGCCTCGCCGATGAGAGGAGCTGCTCCAGCCTGTGGTGATCAAGGTCTGGAAATTCACTGCAGGAGAAGTGCTGCCAGGCTGACAGTGATGCTGACAGGATCCCTATGGTCCCCCTGGGAATCCCTCCACATCCACATCCACATCCACATCCACATCCACATCCACATCCACATCCACATCCACATCCACATCCACACCCTTCCCTTGTTTTACCCAACACCCCTGAGAAGAAAATGAGGAGCAGCTTCCTGATGGAAGAGAAACCTCCCTCCATGGAGAGGATGGTGGCACATGAGGACAAGCACAATCACCCTGACATTCCTTTTTTCAGGGGCATCCCAAGCTGGTGCCTGGCACTTCCCCTTTCCAGACATCCTGGACCTGCCCCTTTGCTGCCAGCCTGGGAAAGAATGAGTATAACTCAGCCAAAATCAGATTTCGGGTGTCCTGGCTCAAATTTTCAGCCCACAGGTCAAGTCTAACCCCAGCACACAAATATCTACAGTAGGACGTCTGAATTCTTCCAGAGAAATGAATTTGAGGAGAGAGTTGGTCTTACCTGCCCTCATCCTATCTCACTGACACTGCATTTTTCTTCTTGAGTCTTACAGAACAAAAAAAGAGTTGATTACTCATAAGAAAGCAAGAAAATGAAAAAAAGCACTTCAAAGTGGTTTTAGGGGTGAGCAGAGGGGTCAAAAGAGGGAGAAAAATGTCTACCTTCTAACAAAAACACACACAACGCTGTGACAGAAACTTCTGTGGTTTCTTAGAAGCAAGAATTAATCTTTCCCCTTCCAGAGCACTCATTCCCCAAAAAAGTAATGCTCATACTACTGTAAATAATGCAAAAAAAAAATAAAAATCAAAGTCTGCAGCACTACATCCTGTTCATGAGGAGATTCCTGAAACTGGAGGAAAGCAGTGGTGTCCTGTCTTCACAGAATCACAGAATGGTTTGGGTTAGGTGAGACCTCAAAGCCCATCCCATCCCACCCCTGCCATGGGCAGGGACACCTCCCACTGTCCCAGGCTGCTCCAAGCCCCAATGTCCAGCCTGGCCTTGGGCACTGCCAGGGATCCAGGGGCAGCCACAGCTGCTCTGGGCACCCTGTGCCAGGGCCTGCCCACCCTCCCAGGGAACAATTCCTGCCCAATATCCCACCTATCCCTGCCCTCTGGCACTGGGAAGCCATTCCCTGTGTCCGGTCCCTCCTTCCCTTGTCCCCAGTCCCTCTCTATCTTCCCTGCTCCTCTGATGTTTCAAGTCACCTTTCCTCGATTTAATTACCGCCAAAAATGTTCTTCTCATGGCCTAATTGTTCATTATGAAGCAAATGTATCAAACCCACGGATTTTTAAATTAAAAACCAGGGAAAGCACAGAAACTTTACAGCTACAGACAGTGAACTACCACAGGCATTACGCAGAATTAAAGATGAAAATACATAATATTTCTTTTCTGCCACAAACACACACATGAGCCTGTAGTTACACGTTTTAGGCTTAACTCTGCAGGAAATAAGCACCATTAGTTCTGCATCTGATGCAAACTCAGATTGCAGGCTATGTAAGACAAGGATTTCAGCTAGAAATTTGCCTTTTTGTGTCTTTCCCTCAGTGTGAACGATGCAGGGGATATTAGATTAGCTGCATCTTGCTCATATTTGCATGACAAACAACATTTTCTGCTTCAGATCAGGGATTTTTCATTTGAAGAAAACAGTCCAGTTCTAAAAAACTGATACAGTCAAAAAAAAAAATCAACAATTGAGGTCATATGTTCCTAATTAGCAGCACAGAAATTTCAAAGGTGTCCCTTCCCATGGCACAGAGGGGTGGAAAGAGATGAGCTTTAAAGTCCCTTCCAACCCAAACCAGTCTGTGATTCCATGAAATTGGAAGAGTTTTCCCATTTTTTCTCCCAAGAAAGCTGCTGGTTGAGCAGCCCCAGCCTCCCAGCTGCCATTCCCCAGGTGCCAAGGTGAGCTTTTCTTTTTGAAGGCATTTAAACCCAAAGATATCAAGGGTTGTGAGATGGAAACATCCTCGAGTTATGCCAGGGGAGGTTTAGGTTGGATATCAGGAAAAACTTCTTCATGGAACGGGTTGTCAGACATTGGAAGGGGCTGCCCAGGGCAGTGAAGGGATCACCTGAAGTGTTCAAAAACGTGTGGATGTGGCACTTGAGGACACGGCTGGTGGTGAACATGGTGCTGGTTGATGGTTGGGCTCGGAGATTTTTGAGGTCTTCTCCAACCTTAATGATTCCATGAGGAAAAGCAAGAGGAGGTGGAGGACCTGGGCACTGGGCATCAACATGAACCCATAAATAAACTCACTATTATTTACCCTGAAAGGATCTCTCTGCCCTTCTCCCTTTTGAGGGGGTGACACCTCGTGTCCCTCCACGATCAGATCTTGCTGCTGTTCTTGCTGGAGCACAAACCCTCTGCTTTGTGGTAATTGCTCCTCTGAACATGCTAATAACAAAACCTAACTCTTCTTTATGCTCCCCCATTTTTCTGGATTAAGTGTGAATTTTTATTGTGTTTTTTCCCAACAAGACATCTCGCTTGTAAATAACCCAACATTAAGTGTCATGATATAATTGATTTTCTAATGAGGTTTTCAAAAAGCATTATATTTCTGCTTGTCAGGAAATCTTTACAGCACAAATAAGTCCGTCCACACACATTCCTTAGAAACTCAACTTTTTTTTCCTGCAATGGAGTTGAGGTGGATTCAACCCCGTGGATTGCCCTGAAATAACACATTGTACCAGATATTTTCATGGCTCTCCACATTTTCCTGTTGCACTGGGAAACTGGGTGGGAAATTATCCCAGCAGCGTGCCTGGGATGGGATAACCTCAGACTGGGATAGGCAAACCCAAGAGCAGAAGGACTGAGGGCTGGACTTGATGATCTGAAAGGTCTTTTCCAACCTTAACGATTCTGTGACAGCTGCAAGTGACATCGAGGTGGATTTGGTGTCACAAACAAGGTATTGAAGAAGATACAACCCCCAAAAGGATTCAACCTGGTCCTCTAGGAAATAAAACATCCAGGTTTTGCTAACCTGGAAAATGTTGGGGGTGATGTCTGGCTAGAGCAAGTCACTGATGTCAGGACTGCTTTAGATACTTATTATTTATATATATTATCATGGCTTAGTGGGCATGGTGATACTCAGCTGGAAGGTTGAACTTGATGACCTTGAGATTCTGTGATTCTACTCTATGATTTTGTCTGAATCTGGATCTTTCCAGCTGGCCACCAGGATTAGGAAACAAATAAATGTCTCATTGCAAAACACAAGTAGTTAAATTTAAAAACAAAAAAAAAGTAAAAATTGTGCTTAAGCTAGAGAAAATGTTAATTTTTAATTCTAAATAGTATACAAATCTATAGTTTCAAGAAGTGTTTGCTTGCAAATACTATTGGAAAGAGAAAATACCCACCTCTGAAAACATCCATTGATCCCACCATTAGTGCTGAGTCTGCTCCAGCAGGAGCTCAGGGAGAGCCTTCCCCAGAGCCTGAGACCCCAGGATGGGTTTAAATACCAGTAAGAGAATATCTGGGTTTTATCATTTTTTAATATTTAGTTTGAAAATCATGTTCTAGCTCAGGCCAGACTCGCAGGACAGAAAATAAGATTTGAACACTAGACACACACCACTGGACACAGAATATTTTGCAGATCAGCATCTCAATTAGGCCCCAAATGTGGACAACAAGCCATGGCTCAGCTCTGCTTCTCTTCCAAAAACAAAACTCTGTAATTTCTTTTGCAGATTTTATACAAGACACCTGGTATCTGAGGCAATTTGTGTCTGCCTTATGAAAAGAAAGCTCGTACTTTCTGCAGGTCCACCCTCTACTGACAGCTGAAAAGGGAGCAGGAAGATATATACAGATATATAAATATACACAGACACACACACATAGAGGAATGGGGTAAATAAAAAAATATTCCTGGACTATCACAATGAAGTGGCACAAACCATCTTGCTGAGACAATCTCAGCCTCCAAACCCAACAGAAAATATGATTTATAGCCCTGAATTACCGTGGGCAGTTTCACTTGTGGCTCCCCCTTCCACACTTCGGGGCGATGCATTATTGATAAGACGGACAAACACACACTTAGGCTGGGATTTGCAATTTAGCACAGGATTTATAAAAGGACCAAAAAGAGACAGTGGATGGTTGATGGAACTGAAGAGCACGGCGATATTTGGTGGGATTATCAACCCGCCACCGGCAGGAACCTGCTGCGAAGGGCTTGGGAAAATCCCTACACAGCTGCTGGGAAGCTGCTCCATGAGTATGGCAATTAATACATTAATAGATTCATTAAATCTGGTGCCTATTGAACCACGCTCCCCAGACTGAGTGTCCACAAAGGCCCTCCCCACCCATGTCCCCGAAGAGGGACGGGCGCTCCAGGCTGTCCTGCTGGTGGACACCAGCCTGCCTGGGGTTTGGAGGAATATAATCATGTTCCTAGCCCTTGGTCACACTGGGCTGGGGCCATCCATCAAACTCAGAAGTGACTGGAAAAAAGGAAACGAGAAGGACCCAACAGCACGATCACATCAGCCTTACTGCCACAGGAAGCCAGACAGGGAAAAAGGCAATAAAAAGTCTGCAGTGCACTGGGAGAAGCTTTGTCTCTGTGGAAAAACACCTACTCCACCTTCTGCAAAGTGTGATCCCTTCCTCTGCCTCATCCTTCGTCCCTTCAGCACCATGGGACGTTTAGATTGGATATTCAGAAAAATTCCTGCATGGAAAAGGCTGTCCAGCTCTGGCACAGCTGCCCAGGGCAGTGATGGAGTCCCGATCTCCAGAGGGATTTAAGAGCTGTGTCCATGTGGCACTTGGGGACATGGGGCAGCAGTGGCCTTGGCAATGCTGGGGAAGGGGTCTTGGAGGATTTTTCCAATCTGAGTGATCCTGGGATTCTATATCCTGGCCTTTTCCTGCTGCTTGGCTAGCAGCTGTTATCTGGTGTGTTCACTGCAGCACCTCTGGCAGGCGTCCCCACTCCATCCGTCCTTCCAGCCTCAGGCTCCACACTCAGCCCATGGACACTGGAGACACCAGAGAGCCCCAAGGTGTCACAGTGGGCTTTGCCAGGTGGTGCCAGCCTTTCCCCTCAGTCCATGAAGGTGGCACATCCCACGGGCACAAACCCACTCAGGAATAAGGACAGGGGAACAGCGGGTCCGAAGGCAGGGTCAGACGATGCTCACTAATCCTGGCTGGCTGTGGCTGCACCCACACCTGGCTTTCCTTAGAGGGACTGCACATTCAGCTGGAGCTGGATTTCTGCACAACTCTCCTGCTCTGACAGGGGAATCAAATCAAATCAAATCAATCTAGAAATCTCCTGGATATGACCATTAACACCAGCCTAAGTCCCTTCACCAGCAAACCCCACCTCGTTGGGCGGTGAGGGGTGATGCTCACCCCACATCCCGCAGCTGCCGAAAACCCCCCCATTCCCAACCCCTCCAACACAAGCCCCTCTCCATCTCCCCACCCAGCGCTTCTGCTCCCAACCTGCGCTCTCCAAAACTTGTATTTTCCAGCACAGCCGGGACTGGCACAACCGACCCATCAGGCCCCGGCTGCTCTCTCCGGAGGGCGGCTCTGCTCCCTCTCGTCCTGTGCGGAGCGCGGGGTCCCGGGGGACGGCCGGGCTGTCAGTGCTGCTTCCCGACCCACTGTACTGGAACCCCCGGCCTCCCTCCGGCGCTCCGGGGCCACCGCAGCGCCAGCGCCGGCCCCGCGCCAGCCCCTCCGCCGGGGCTCCTGCCCTGCCCTGCATACGAACGGCCACGGGCACAGCGAAAACAGGGGGAAAATAGAGGCAGCAGCTGAGATCTGCTGATTTTTTGTGTTGTTTTTTCCCTTCTTTCCTCAGTAATCTTCATGAAACTTTCCCTTTTCGGCTGTGTCGCTTTAAACGGGCTTTTTTGTTGTGGGGGTATCGGGTTGGTGGCATGACAGGTTTTTCACTGGATAATCCTCACTCTCACTCTTCTTCCCAGATGGATGATAATGTCTGCAAGCTAAAATAGTGATTTTTATTTTTTGGTTTCTTTTTTTTTTTTTTTTAGTGTTTGCTTTGTTTTGCTTTTTTTCATCTGCACAAACACTCTTTAGCCTTTTCCTTATTGACACCTGGTTATCCAATTTTTAATTAAAATCAAAACAGCCCTGATTTTCCCCTTCTAAATCAGCTTTTTCCCAGGTCTCATCCAAAACCAGCCATGGGAAGAGCTCCGTTTGGGACCCAGGGTGCTGGGCAGGTGGACGTTCCCCAGCTCCGCTGCCAGCTCCAAATCATGGATCCCCCGGCCAGCACACAATCCTCAGCCACATCCCTACCTCCCTTTACTTAAAAAAACGTGATTAAAATAAAAATAAATAAATAAAAATAATCTAAAACCCAGTCATCATTTTTACATGGTTAGCAATAGCGCTGTTAATCAAAACACTGATTTAATTACAGACCTGAAGAGGTGCTGTAGGAGGAACCTGCTGCTCATTCGTTTCACATACAGTATGTGCCATACAGATTATTGCAATGCAAACAGAAAATATTCCCTCAGATGAGACTATTTCCCACCAACCATTTACGTGCCAATGATACGACAGCCCACAATAATCAACGTAACAGCATCTACCTAACTGGGCAATAAAAGCATCATCTCCCTTCCATTTACCTCCAGT
>VZRS01012932.1:0-10000 GCA_013398055.1 Ifrita kowaldi | reverse complement strand
ATTTGCCTATTGCAAAATAAATCATATTTGAAGTTATCACTTCTAGGTCAGGTTTTAATTTGCTGGACTTCATTTGGGAAAAAGAAAACATGTGTTTTCTGCCTCAAACATTTGCAATGCAATAATTAACAGGGTGCCAATATTCCAGTCCTAATGACTATCTAATCTTAGTGGTGCGTGTATGGAGTATTTTAATATTTCATCATGTTTTATTTCAATTGCACTGGAGTGAAGCTGCAGTTGCATTTCTCCACAGACTAAATTGTTTTAAATCACTGAAGTAAAAATATTACTTCATTTCTCTGTCTTTTTCTTGACAATGCAAAATTAAAAGAGTCACTCATTTTTAAAGATCTGTGGGGAAAAAATGTTCTCTCCTGTCTTGCTTTGTAACGCAGGATCCTGGCAGAGATGATCCCAGGGATGGTCTGTGCCTCTCCAGGCTCAGTTCCCTGCTTCACCCCACTCCCCCCTGGGCAGAGATGAACAAATTTCAGAGAGGNGACAGTGGGAGGTGTCCCTGCCCATGGCAGGGGTGGCACTGGATGATCCTTGAGGTCTCATCCAACCCAAACCATTCTGGGATTCTATGAAAGGGGTGTGAAGACCTCCAAGGCACTGCTCCAGGTCCATCTCTGCAGGAGCACCAAAGCTTTTCCCTGGGTTTAACACATTTCTCAAAGCCCTGCAGGACAACAAACCCGGCTCCTTTCTGTCAGTCCCTGAGAATGTAACAGCACCACGCTGACACTTCCAAACTGCACAACAACAAAGCTCTGCACCCATGAATTTCAAGTTCTGAGATACCTGTTCCGTATGAAAAACCATGGTACTGCATAATACAGCTTATTAAGAGAAGTATTTAATATTCATAATGGTTTAGTCATTAGGAATCTCTCATTAAAACAAGCGTGGTCCTTGCACCACTGACTGCAACAACTCTTTCCTGAGGTAGAACCCACACACAGCAACACTGTTGTGACATCCTGGCTCTTGCTGGGGTACTCACTGGGACAAAAGCCCTGCTGTAGTGCACAAAACATTGTAAAGGAGATGCAATTTCATTATTTAAACACAGACACAACATATATGCACAAATACGTGCACAGACTCACTTCCCAGTAAACTGCAGCACTGGAGGTGCTGGGCCAAGATACAAATTTCGCTGCACAAATGGAGAGGGAAACTGATTTTAAAGGATAATATGGGCAACTTTCCACTGAAATATTTATGGGTTTCATTCATGGTAAAAGTCTAAATGATACTTGACATGAAGAGCATACAGGATGGACTACTAAATAGAAATACAAATATAAATATTCCCATTTTTCCCTTGTCTTAAGCCAACCAGGCTGCCCTAGTATGGCCTAACTGGGATAATGCACCAGCTACATTCCCCTGGACATGTCTCCAAAAACTACTTCCAGATACAGTTCAAGCAGCTTGTGTGAAAGAATCAGAAATCAAAGCTATTTTGAAGAATTAAGAGAAATAATCCAAACCAGCGAGCCAGGAGGGTCATGATCAAGTGCAGATCATAACCACGAGGAATGAAAACATCAATTGTTCACCCAGCAAAGTTCAGAGCCCCTTCCAGCCTCACCTGTTCTGTGACTGCTGTTGCTTTGCAATATTTGCACTAATCAACAATTAGGCAGGATAGGAACATTATAAAACTGATATAAAACTGAGGACAACCCGCCCATGGGCAGTGTCCACAGCAGTGGGAACATCTCAGACTCCCAGGGGCAGGAAATACTCAGGTTTGGAAGATCCAGATGCTGATTGCCCAAAGGGATCAAAATCTGACCCCGGGACAAGAGGCATGGGCATCCCAGCTTTAGAAACCACACTTCAGTTTCTCCAAGCCTCAGTGGGTACTTTAGACAACCAAAACTGCCAAAATATCCCATAAATTTACAGTAGTAAAAATAGATAAGAATGATTCCACCACAGGATTTTGGCTGCATAAAATCCCCCAGATGGAATTTAAATTACAGCAATCAGCCCGAGGTGAAGGCACATGAACTGAACTCAATGTGGTGCATTCTGTGTTTCACTGGGCAGTGTACTTTTAAATCCTTATTAACATATCTGTGCAGGTGAGAGATGTGAGCCAACTCCCTAAATTAAGATTAAAAACTGTATTTACATACAAATTACTACATTTACACATTGAACTCCTCCAACTACTCACGTTCCCTGAAAGAATCCATCAACTGGTTCTGATCACAAATATTAAACCTTCCCAAACAGGAAACATCATTGTCGTAAATAAACCTTACTGATGCCCCAGGACTTTATCTGAAACCAGTCTCAAATTCCTAATTGCTGGTGTAACAGTT
The DNA here is from genome assembly GCA_013398055.1 of Ifrita kowaldi. Taxonomy (NCBI): domain Eukaryota; kingdom Metazoa; phylum Chordata; class Aves; order Passeriformes; family Cinclosomatidae; genus Ifrita; species Ifrita kowaldi. The sequence goes on along the minus strand of VZRS01012932.1, from coordinate 7,655 downwards.
CACTGGAACAGGATAAAGCAGTGAAGAGTTAGTGACCATCTCTGACAGCTCCTGGAGCACAGCTGAGATCCCAGAGGATTTACAAAGCCGGGGGAAAAGGAGACAGGAAGAAATTATAGACCAGTCAAACTTTGATATTGGGAGCGATAATGGAACAAATTATTAAAATATTTATAAGCATCTCAGGTTCATAAGGTTATAAACCACCAAACAAATCTAATCTTTTCCTTTGACAAGATAATTGGCCTCATGGATAAGGGGGGTGCAGCAGTAGGGGAAATATATACTGACTTTATCAAGATTTTTATATACCTTTGCTATGACACTCTCATAAAAAAAGAGGGAAATACAGTTTACATTAACAGAGTCTAAGGTGGACACCAAGAAAAGTTTTAAAAAATTTAAGCAGGGTTTTGACTGCGTGGTTACAAGGGCAACAGGAAGCTCAGAGGGAAACGGTGCTCTGCAGTAATGTGAACTGGAAATCCCAGTCTTTGTGTTTTAATGCCAGTAAAATGAACGTCAAATACCAGCTGCCACCTGGGGTGGCATTTTAACTCCAATATTTCCAGTATTTGGTTGAACTGATTGGAGAGTTCCTTATAAATCCAGTGCACACCAAGTTGGGATACAGTCCAAGCAGCTTATGTGAAAAAATCAGACATCAAAATAATTTTGATGGATTAAGAGAAATAGTCCAAGCCAGCAAGACAGGAGGGTCATGAACAAGTGCAGAATGCAACTATTATGAGGGGAAAAAATCAATTATCAACCCAGAAAGCAGTTCAGAGTCCCTTCCAGCCTCCCCTGTTCTGTGATTGTTGTTGTTTCTAAAATTTGTACTTATTAATAATTAGGTAGAATACGAATGTGATAAAACTGACAATAAATCATGAGAGATCCTGATGATAAAGAAAATCATTATCTGCAAGATTAAGAATGGGCCTCACAGACAGGACAGTGGCATACACAGACTGCAGAAAAAACCAATTTTTAGAATTTTCTCACAAAAGCTTAAAAATCCAGGGAAATATGATCTAAATAAGCACTGAGTAAAAGAGATACCAAGAATCTTGCAGGGCTAATCCAGCAGCACTCACTGCCCACCAGGCCCCCTCTGAGGAGGCACTCCCTGAAATACTACGCCTCACTCTGCATCCAAAAACTGAAGATGAATTGTTGAAGCCACAATTAAAATTTAATTAAAAATAATTAAAACAGTATTTCAGAAAAGCTCCGTTCTGGAGGAAATATTAAACCAAGTTATGCACCCCAGAGCAAGAGATGTGGTACAGCCATGGAAGTATCTGAAGGTTATGACTGATGTGATGAATGGGGACCAGCCAACACAATGAGAGGAATGTCTGCAGGAACAGGGTGGGATTGATGGGATTGTTCTGTGCAGGACCACCAGTCAAACTCCATGATCCTTCTGGGTCCCTCCCAACTCTGGATATTCCACAATTCAATGAAAACGGGCCAAAACTAAAAAAAGGTCATTGAGACAAAACACTCAATAATGGAAAATAACTCTACAAGACTGACTCTCCACCAGCTTTGGGCTTCTTTACAAACTCAGGAATTCTGAAATTATCTACTCAGGCTGCTGAGCGTTGCTTCTCGGGCAGGAAAAATGAACAGAATGAGTTTGCATTTGGAGTGGGAGAAATGTGAAGTCACAGCAGCCTGGCTTAAACCATGGTGAGGACTGAAGGAATTATCTCCTTGCACCTGTGATTTACAAGGGACAAGTTTCTTGAAGCCCTGAAGAAACAACAGTGAATTTGTGAGCAAAATGCTGCAGTTTTGGCAATGCAGATGAAGGTTGGACTGGACTCTGTGCCATGGTGTATTCACAGAATCCCAGAATCCCAGAATGGTTTGGGTTGGAAGGGCCCTTAAATCCCACCCAGTGCCACCCCTGCCATGGCAGGGACACCTCCCACTGTCCCAGGCTGCTCCCAGCCCCAATGTCCAGCCTGGCCTTGGGCACTGCCAGGGATCCAGGGGCAGCCACAGCTGCTCTGGGCACCCTGTGCCAGGGCCTGCCCACCCTCCCAGGGAACAATTCCTTCCCAATATCCCATCCAGCCCTGCCCTCTGGCCCTGGGAAGCCATTCCCCCTTGGCACTCCAGGCCCTTGTCCAAAGCCCCTCTCCAGCTCTCTCCAGGCCCCCCCTACACAAAGACTCCATTTTATGGCTGTGTGGGAGCTGGTTACAGCCAACTCACTGCTGAAAAACAACACTGAAGGGCTGCTGCCAAGCACCACTACAATAAAATGTGTTTATTTCTGCCGTGCCCGAGCCAGAGGAGCACTGGGGGTGATGGGGTGGGTATCCCCACGTGCTGGGCTGTGGTCCCAGCTCTGGATGCTCCCTGTGCCCCACACCAGCTAAATTCATTAATTAAAACACATCTGTGCAAATCACAGGAGCTCCTAAAATACAGCAACTCCTCCACTTGGCTGACCACAGTGCCTGTAACCACAGCAGCCTCCAGAGACAGAAAATATGGAAAACAGTGAAAATGAGGGAAGTTTGTTCCTGAGACTCCAAAATACATTCTTATTTAAAACAATTTACACCTTGCAATGTGCATTTGAGGAAAATGAATGGCTGACTTTAATGATAAACTCTGAGGCACAGCCACCAGCTTGGCCAAGAGCAGCGTGAGCAGCCACATCCACACGGATCTTCCCAGGTAATGGGGTAATTCACAGGAACACATTAGGCTTCATGAGAGCACTTTATTTAGTAATGGAGATCTACTGGGCTCTGCATGGATCGTATTAACTTGGCTCAGGAGCAGCTCCTCTGCCCTATCAACCATGCTTCTGCACATGCCAGGAAATATTTTTACTTTACGTGGTCCATTCTTGCACTTTATGTTTAATATTGAGGAGCCCAGTAAATCCACACTGCAAATGCAGGGGGTTTTACCGTGTGCTCAGAGAGGGAGATAAACACTGAAACAAACCCATCTTTGTGGGCCTGAGGAAAACCTGGGGTAGCAATGAAGGCTGACTGGAGATGACGCCGTGGGAGGAAGCTGGGGGCCTCTCGACAGCCATATGGTGCCCTTATAGAATTAGTGAAAGGCAATTAATCAGGGAAGCACAGAATGCTTTGAGCTGGCAGAGACCTCAAAGCCCATCCAGTGCCACCCCTGCCATGGGCAGGGACACCTTCCACTGTCCCAGGCTGCTCCCAGCCCCATCCAACCTCAAACACTTCTCTTCAGTAAGGGGAGGCATTATTCTAAGAGCTGGATTTGAGTTTTTAACTTTTTTCTTCCAAAACTTATCCTTTTTAAAGCTGTTCATTATTCTCCAGAGGGTAGAAGCTTTAATATCTTCTTAAAAAGCAGGAAATTGACACAAACACCTGAAAACCCAGACACACAATGCCACGTGCAGGCAATTAATATACAACATACAGTGTATCCCTGCTGATGGAATGAGATAATTTTTAAGGTCCCTTTCAACCCAAAATACTCTATGATTCTGCATGTATTATTTAAACGTGTTCTCTGGGGCATTTTGGAGGAGCTTCAGGCTGGTGGTGGTGCCAAGTGTTTCTGGTGGCACCATGGGCTCCAACCACACCTTCAGTGTGAAGTCTCTGTCACTCACATCAAACCTCCTGCCCAAAACCCACGCAGAGGCAGCCTGAAAGGTCACCTCAGCCACACAGCTTCCATCTCCACCAAAAACCATCTCCAAGTATTTGGAGTCCGATTCTCCAAATAGGATGTGTCAAAACAACCCGCAGTAAGGCAGCCTGCCTGGAGAAAGCCCCTCTATAAATAGCCTACCCGGGATAAAAAAAAGGGTTACTTTCTCTGCTGCATGTGAGAGGGAGTTAAACCTAAACAAACTTTCAACACCAGCTGAGTTTACATATTTAAACTTGGAGGGTGCCAAAGCTGCAGCCGAACTGGCACCGAAAAGCCTAACAAAAAAAGTCATATATTGACAAAACACACAGTCATAATAAAACCACATCCAGTTAATAACTTTGAGAACTAATGTTAACTCCTAGCACAATAGAAAAGTCTCCTTAAACACAATAAAGCAGTGATATAATTTACTCTCAGCTCCTTTTCAAAACATTACTCTCTGCCCACAATCACATTCAGATTACAAAATTCCTTTTGTAGTTTTCTCCTAGCTGTGGGAATAAAATAAACCACTTAGATGACAGTAAAGTGTCTGTAAAATATATAACAGCAATAACTCCTGGTGGAAATGCAGCAGATATTTATACAAGAGCCAAAGCAGGGAGCACGGCTGATGCCCAGGGAGGGGGTGTTTGAGAGAGGCCCCTTCTGGGTGAGATCCTGGTGCTGCAGCCTCTGTCCCCAGGCTCAACCCGGTCCCCAACATGAGGTGACAAGCGCTGGGGGAGCCTCGGCAGCCCCGTGACACCAGTACACGAGCTGCTGCAGGTACAGGACAAGCTGCTCCTCGGTGGCTTGGGAGCAGGGCCACAGCTGGGGTGGGAAAAGGAAGGACACAGCAGCAGCCAGAAATAACCTGCCTTAATTAAAGGGATTTTTTTTCCCCAGGAATTATAGAACAGAATCATTTAGGGTGGAAAAGATCTCCAGGATCACCGAGTCCAAGCTGTGCCCCATCCCCACCTTGTCCCCAGCCCAGAGCTCTGAGTGCCACCTCCAGGCCTTCCTTGGACACTCCAGGGATGGGGACTCCAAACCTCCCTGGGCAGCCCCTGCCAAGGCCTGAGCACCCTTTCCATGAAGAAATCCTTCCTGATTTCCATGTTTTCACAGTTGTAGAACATATGGATCAAGTAATGATGCAAAGGATGTTACTCATCACGTACAACATCCATCCTGCTCAGTAACTGGTGTGCTTGAACTTTGGACATGGAAGAAAGGATGCTTAGTGGTCTACATGAGATAGTAGGGAAAGCTTTTCATGGAGAGGGTTGTAAATCAATGGCACTGGCTGCCCAGGGAAGTGGTGGAGTCACCATCCCTGGAAGTGCTCACATACGTGTGGATGTGGCACTTCCATGGTGACCATGGTGCTGGTGCTGGTGGACAGCTGGATTTGATGACCTCAAAGGTCTTTTCCAATCCTAACTACTCTACGATTCCACCATTTTACCCAGTGAAGAAATCTAAATTAATAGAGAAACTAATCCAAAATATATGAAGGAGGCCATAACAAGGTGGCCACCATGACCACGACTACATGGACAGATGAGACCACACAAATATGTGAACCCTGACTCCAGCTGTGGAAGTCCTGGCTGTCCACAGTCTTGTCCTCTCCTCTACACAAGCAGCCAAGGAGAAACAAAGAAGCCAAGGTCTCCCAAGACTTCTCTTTTTAAAAGTTATCTCACGTCAGGTTTAACTGGGGCAAGGAGCTGGGAAAAGCAGCTTTGGTCTGTATTTCCCTGCTATCCACCAAAGCAGAAACACTTTCACTGAGCAAAGGAAAACCACTTATTTTACGTTCAGTGGTTCCACCAGCATTGAAGGGATGGACCTGGACCAAAATGTGAAGCAGAATTTCCCCCAGGCAGTCCCTCCCCACCTGCAGCCCATGAAAGGGGCACACAAAACCACCTTCCCACCACCAGCAACATCTGCCTGCAGCTGGAGACCACGGCCAAGCCCTGCTCACCAGGGTCCCTCTATGAACAGAGAACAAATGCATTAATTTGGATATGTAACAGCTTACATCCAATTTGAGGTCAGCCAATGTAAATGAAAAGCCCCAATGCCCGAAGCCCTGGACGGCCACATTATTATGGGCGTTAGGGGGAATGTACTGGGTACATCTTTCAGTATGTTTAAATATGTTCTCATGGAATTTAGCCGAGTGCTTAACTCCTTGATGAAAGAAATTAAACTTCCAGATCAAAATCGACGCTTTTAGAGCAGAAAGAAGAAAACACTGTTGTATCTCCTACTGCAAAGCCGAACCTCCTGCAAAATCAGAGGCCTTTGCTTTTGCTGAGGGCTTTTCTTGCTGGTTTGCTTCTAATGTTGGTTCTTAAGTGTGTTTGCAAACATCAGTTTTGATGTAAAACCCACAGGGTCAAGGAAAAACGTCAAAATATGGAACTAATGACTTTAAATCATATAATCACACACTGGGTTGGGCTGGGAGGGATCTTAAAGCTCATCTCATCCCACCCCTGCCACTTCGTATTGTCCCAGGCTGCTCCCAGCCCCAATGTCCAGCCTGGCCTTGGGCACTGCCAGGGATCCAGGGGCAGCCACAGCTGCTCTGGGCACCCTGTGCCAGGGCCTGCCCACCCTCCCAGGGAACAATTCCTTCCCAATATCCCATCCAGCCCTGCCCTCTGGCACTGGGAGCAATTCCCTGTGTCCTCTCCCTCCAGCCCTTGTCCCAAGTCCCTTAATGCTGCCTGTTAATTGCAAAGGTTATTTTAATTTAATATACCCATATCCTCTATATAACCACACAATTGCTTGGAGCAATCTGCTCTAGTGGAAGGTGTCCCAAGGCAGGGAGTTGGAGTGAGATGAGCTTTAAGGTCCCCCCCAGCCCAGCCCAACCCAGTCTGGGATTCTATGATTTGTAAGAACTTTCCATAGGTTTGCATAGGCCAAGGCATGGCAAAGATTGCTGTTCCTAAAAGAATGGCCACATACCCACCCCAGGAGCCCTGAGCTTTTCTCCATCCCATGGGTAACCTCTCCTGGAAGGTGCTGAGGAGCAGGAAGAACCTGTTTGCAGGAATCTGAAGTGCAATTCCAGCTAACAGGACCTGGAGCTGTGGATACAGCCGCGGGTACAGAAGGACCCTGAGGAGCCCCAATCTGGCAGCCCAATGTAAATGCTGGGAGAATAACTTCAGCCCCTGTAGATTTTACACCTTCAAAACGCTCTACCACAAGCTCTCCATGGACGAGAAACTCCATTTTTGGGTTTACAACAACGTGTGGCCAAAGAAATGAAGGGAGCTGTAGGTCAGAGACAACCCAGCCACAATGCACTAATTAAAGCCAAGGCTGATGAACATTTTTAAGTGGAGCAGAATCACCTCCCAAGTTTCGACATCTACGTTTTACAATCTGTAAAAATTATTTTCTCTAACTTTTTCTGCACGTTGTTTTCAAAGTTATTTTACTGCGTATAAAACCATCAGGCTTTGGAACCACACATGGGCTTTCTGCATAAAGTACCACCTTATCTTTGTATAAGCAAACTATTTTAACTCCCTAGAGCTATTTAGGTAACCATTTGCCGTGACCTCTGAATTCTTATCCTGAATTATATTTTTATGTGCTATATAAAGGTACTGTTATGTTACTGTTTTTATTCCAGGTGCCAAAAAGGACAAGTTTATTGCCAACTGCTTGCTCCGTGTCTCTTTTTTTTTTTTGTTTTAAAGACTTAACTGACCCAGCAGTCGAATTTGTTTCTAATTCACGCGGGAATGGTTTACGAGGAAAATCACATCTACTATGAAGAAAGAAATAAACAAATGAGTAATATTTGGGGAAAAATAATCATCAGCCAAAAGTGTCACCTTGCTGGGCATGACTGAAAGGCCCTGTACCAGCACAAAAGTGCTCTTCTTGGTGTTATGTTTCGTTCCATCCCAAAAATGGAAGCAAAACTACAATCACAGAATCATAGACTGGTT
>VZRS01012931.1:0-50394 GCA_013398055.1 Ifrita kowaldi | reverse complement strand
GAGGGACGATGGCGCGGCCCCGCGGCGGGCGGTGGCTGCTGGGTGTCCTGCTGGCCCTGTGCCGTCTTGCCGCGCCGCTCGCCAAGAGCCTGGAGCCGGTGTCGTGGAGCTCCGCGAACCCCAAGTACGTGCGGCGAGAGAAGGGGGGGGGTCGGGAGGGACGCGCCTCGCACCCCGTGCGGGGAAAAAGGCATCGAAACCGCGTTCTAAATGCCAATTTAACGGAAACAGCGAGGTTTTTAAGGAAAAATCGCGCCTGGATGCTGCGGGCGGCGGACGGAGCGACCCCCGGCTGAGGACGGACCCGCGGCGCCGCGCTGCTTTTCGTACCAAAAAAAAAAAACCTCCTTTCCTTTTTTTCCTCCCGTTTTTAACTATGCTTTTACTTCTCGCAGCTTTTCCTCACTTGAAATCCGTTTTTATTTTTGAAAACCACGTTTTGTTTCTTGATTTTTAATTTTTTTTTTCATTTTTCACGCCTCTTTTTTTTCCCCACGGATCGCCGCTTCCCTCCAGCGTTTGGATTTATTACCTTTTTTAAATTTTTTTTTTCTGGGTTTTCTCATCCTCGAGGAAGGCGAGGGGAGTCGTTCCGCCCCCACCTCGGGCTGGGTCCGAACAAAGCGGGCGGTGGGGCTGCTCCGCCTGTACAGACACCTAAATCCTATAAATTTATATATCGTTATATAAATCTGTGGATGTGGACGCGGCCGCCTTGCAGGAACAATATGAAGGGCGAGGAAGAGGAGGAATGGGGGGTGTTTGGTCGCCTCTACCCCGGGGCTGGTGGTCAGGATGGGTCGGTGGCCCTTGCTCAGCTTTATCTTGTAGATCGTGGAATGTTTATTTATCTTACCCCTTTCTCCCTTCAAAAAATTCCTGCCTTTAGCCTGCCCTTTTTTTTTTTCCCACCACGCTTCTCAAGGCAAAAAATAACCCAAAAATAATCCAAAGAGTTTTTGAGGGTTGGAAAGAACCGAAACAATTTGGACAACCTTCCTGCCTGGACATGTATTCCAACCAAACGTTTATTCCCTTGGTTTCTTGTGGGGGGGAAAGGAACTTTGCAGGCACATTTTGTGTGTCCCCAGCTCTGGAAGTGCCGGGACGGCGGCTCCGTCACTTCGTTCTCCTCGGTGTGTTTTTCCTTTCCTTTCTTTGGGAGTTGTGTCAGTTGGCTGGGAGCAGAGAGAGCCTTTTCCCTCGGGAATTGCCCCGCTGGATTCGTGAGCTTGGCCAGGGGCAGGCAAATTGGTTCCAGAAAATAGAGTTTTTATTTGGGAAAAGGCAGCTGGAGGTGGAGGCGGCTCTGGCTTGGTGGTGGGGGATGCCATGTCACCCCGCTTCCCTTCCTTATCCTGCATTTTCCTTGAGCTGCCGAGGCCTGGGAAGTTGGGAGGAGGCTGTGGCCATCGGCTGGCACAGGGGTGACACACCAGGACTTCCCACTGAGCCCTGGAGTGGTGGACTTGGAGATGTCCCTCCCTGGTGGGGCGTCCAGGGAGAGCTCGAGGGGTTCCTTGGTTTTCCTGAACTGGGAGCTTGGTGGTTTGCTGCTCCCAGTTTTTGGAGCTCAGTGGTTTCTGCCTTTGGTTCACCCCTAGTTTGGAGCTGAGACGTCTGGCTTCAGTTTTCCCCCGGTTCGGATCTTGGTGGTTGCCCACTCTCAGTTCTCCCTGAATTCAGCGATTGGGGTTGTCCACCCTTGGTTTCCCCCAGTTCAGAGCTCAGAGTTTGTCTGCTTCCAGTTTGCTCCCAGTTTGGAACTCATTGGTTGCCCACTCTCTGTTCTCCCCTAATTCAGATATTAGTGTTTGTCTGCCCTCGCTTCTCCCTCTGTTTGGAGCTCGGTGCTTTTCCACCCTCAGTTGTCCCGCAGTTTGGAGCTCGGTGCTTTTCCACCCTCAGCTCTCCCCCAGTTCAGAGATTGGTGGTTGCCCACTCACCGGGAATTTGGAGTTTAAGGTTTGTCTGCTCTCGGTTGTCCCTGGCTTTGGAGCTCGGAGGTTGTCTGCCCTGGGCACAGCTTTCTGGGGATGTGCCATCCCGTGCGGGGCTGCTCCTGTGGGTGCTTCCCCATCCCTGTATCTCCACAGGGGCAGGAGAGAGTGGGAAGCGCCCGAAATGTCGGCGTTTCCACCCAGGGATGGCTTTGCCGGGACGTGCACGGGCAAAACCCATGGAAGTGTTTTGCTTCGGTGGGGACTGTCGGGGCCCGGCCGCGATCCCATTCAGATCCCTCCAGTCTGTGCCCCTACCGAGCGAGCCCGGATCCTCGTGTCCAGGATCCGTGTTTGGGATCCGTCGCTTTCTTTCCCAGCTCCGAGCTTTGCCGGCTGCGTGGCATCGGGCAGAGCCTCCGCATGGCTGCTCCCAGCAAACCCAGTTGAGGAAACCAGTCTGGGGATTGGTGTGCTGGGCAAAGTCCGGCTCCAGCTGGAGGAAAAGTCATGCTCTTGGTTGGACTGGGGTTATCTTCCGGATAGATCCGTGAAAACCCTTCGCCACTGTATCTTGAGCTTCCAAGCCCCTTCCTAGGGCGATGCCGGGGCTGTGCCAGCCCCCATCCCACTCTGCCGAGCTTTAACTCTTGTTTTCAGAGTAAAGAGAGCTAAAGCCTTTAAAAATAACAAAGCTAAGTGGAATTTTCCAACGGATCCGAGGAGCAAGCGTGGTGCTCCGGGCCCGGCCAGCCTCAGTGCGATTGCTGTAAATAAGGAAAATATTTTCCTGCCCTTTCTGGGCAGCTGGGAGCTGTGGGCTCCAGCTCCACCGGCAGGTCTGGGGCTCCTGGTGTTATCAGAGGGATGCTGATAACACATCCGATAGATGGAATGATTTCCTAATTGAGTTAAGTCGGGCTTAAGCTGTGTGCTGGGTTGGGAAGCCCGGGTCGGCTCCTGGGTGTGTGTCCCAAAGCCAGTGGTGAAATCATCACCCACTTCCCACTGTGAGGATGCTGGGTCTTAAAAGGGAAAAAAGTAGGCCTAGGAATGGTTTTGTTGGAAAAAGTGATAATTGTCTCAAACCTGTGCTTGGGATGAGCTCACCCTCTGAGTGAGCTTTCCCTGGGATGCCTTCAGAGCCCTTTGGAAGGGGGCTTGGAGAGGCAATATGGCTTTAATTTATTCCATCGTGTCCAAGGGGGGCTTTGGGGAAAGTGCTTTTGGGATTTACTCGTCCCCTTTGCTGCGCAGCCGGGGGGCGGTGGGAGCGTGCTCTCCTTGGACAGCCGGGAATTGCCGGAGGAATTCTGGCTAAATCCTTTCTCAACTCCCTTGGCTGTAATTTGGGAGAAATATTGACCCTGGTGGGCTCCTGTACCGACCGTTAAAGGGAAGCATTCCTAATAAAATATGGTTTGGAAAATTCATTTCAGGCTGGAATTCGCCTCCCCAGAAAGTATTTTAATAAGGAGGTGGGGGAAATGGGACACATCATCCACGCGGCTCCAGAGAACGGCTCCTTTTGCCTCTGCTTTTCCCTCTTCCCCTTTCAGAAAGTTTTGCTCAGCTCTGAACTTGTTAAAAACAAAATAAATGCATTTATTTAAGAAAAAAAAAAAGGTGAGAGGAAGAGGAAAAAAAACCCCAGACAAAAGTCTAATCCTTCGTGGTATTTTTATTCCGCCTTTAATGACATGATGGTGTCCCATGGAATTCTGTCAGCGCTGGGGTTGAAGCCTGGCGGATCTTTGCCTCTTTTAATGCCGTTTTACGAGGGACAAAGTGCTTGCGGGAAGGCTGTTTCCGAGGGGAAGAGCTGGCCTGGAGCTCTGGAGCGGGGGGCTCGCACTTGTCGGAGCAGATGGAATGGAATGGAATTACGGGAGCTGTGGGCGCAGGAGGCGCTTTGCGGTGTCAGGATTTGGGAAATAGGGAAAATTCGCTGCTTATTTTTAATTAAAAGTCGTTTCTGGCTTCTGGAGACTCCCCCTTCCTGAGGCTAAGGGGTGGGGAATGGCTTTAAACTAAAAAGATGGGAAGTTTAGATTGGAAATTGGGAAGAAATTCTTGCTGTGAGGGTGCTGAGGCCCTGGCACAGGTTGCCCAGAGAAGCTGTGGCTGCCCCATCCCTGAAAGTGTCTGAGGCCAGGCTGGACGGGGCTTGGAAAAGCTGGGCTAGTGGAATGTGTCCCTGTCCATGGCAGGGGGTGGGGCTGGATGGGCTTTAAGGTCCCCTCCCAACCGAAACCATTCCAGGATTAATGATTCTGTGTTCCCATCAAGAATCCCATGGCCCCCATGTGCACCTTGGCCTTTCCAGGGCTTTGCTTCATCTCTGAAGGCTGGGTTGGGCAAAGCAAGCCTGGACAGCCTGCTTTCCAGCCGGAGTTTCCCTTTGGTATGGGGGGGACCCTTTGCTGGGTGCCAGGTCTTTGGGAACCCTCCCAGCTCCTGCTCCCCACAAGGCAGAACCCCCCGTGCCCAGCCCACGTTTCACCATAGGCGTTCCCCCTCTCCCTGTGCCGGGGGGAAAGGAGCACCCGGGGCTCCTTGCAGGTTGTTTGGGAATGACTTCATTAACTTAAATTAAAAAAAAAGGGAAGGCAAGGCTGCGGCTCTTGCAGTAGCCGGGTAAATACCGCTGGATTCCATAAAATGGATTTAACTGCTTCCTTTAAAAGAAAAAAAGAGCCGTGATGGGGTGGCTGATTGATTGTAAAAGGAGCCGGAGCTTTCTCCGGAGCAAAACAGCTGCTGCAGCTCCTTGGATCCGCCTGGCAGCGGGGCTGGACGGGGCTTCCATGGGGCTTCCATGGGGCTTCCATGCCATTTCTGACCGGGAAGGGCTGGCAGGGGGCTGGCGGGGGCTGCTTCCCTCTGCTGCACCCGAGCTCCTGTGTTGCTTAGGGTGTCTAAGCTGTTCCCTTGAATCCTTATCCCAAACGGGCTGGATGTGGCAGGGCGGGATGTGCCCGTGCCCTTGGTGGTGTGGTGGGGTGGGCTGGGGGTCCCTCTGAGCAGCTTCACGAGGTGCTGTGGGACCCCCCAAACAGGCTTCATTGGGGACTCAGGGTGTCCCCAAGCCCTGTCCATGTTTTTAGGGATCACAGGGGTCCCGAAGAGCCGGAGCGCATGAGCAGCCCCTTGCATGACGTCTATCAGGAGTGGTTTGGATTGTCCCCTGTAAACCAGAGGCTTAGCAGTGGGGATGATCCCTTGTTTCCATGTTGGATTTGTGTGTCCCAGCTTCCCCCGGCTTTCCCGTGGCTTTCTGCTCCCTGCTCCTGTGGCAGGGCACGCTGTCCTCGGCGCAGCAGTGGCCGTGCTGCTGGGGAGCCTGTCTGCCCAAGGAGCGCTGGACTCCGATGGGAAAACATCTTGGAGAGATCAGTAGCACATGCTACTTGGAGTCTGGCAGCTGGAATAGGGTGGGGAGAAACAAAGCTGATTCCGTTCTGTCTCTAATTAATGATTGCTGGGATCGAGGAGCAGGAGCAGGACTTGCTCAGCGCTATCGCGGCGTCACATCTGGGCAGGAATGCACGGCTCGGCTGCGAGGCTTTTGTTGTGCAGGGCTGAGGGAGAGCCCAGCTCCTTGCTGCTGTTTCCCGATGCTTTTCCCCTTCCCATCCCTTGCTCTGGGTCGGGTGGTGTGGCAGAGAATCCTGCTCCAGAGAGCAGGAGGGGGATGGTGGTGGTCCTCCTACTCATGGAGGGGGTTGGTGTGCTCCCGGCATCCTTCGGGACGGGTTTTCTTGCCCCTTGTGTGGATCACCAGCTCATAGCTGTGCCGCAGCTTTGGAATCCTATCTGTGGTTGGAGCCCTGGTGATCTGCTCAGGGCTGTGCTGCAACCTCTGGATTCCATCTCCAGTTGGAGCATCAGAGCTCAGCTCATGGTTGTGCTCTGGAGCCTGGGGATCCTGTCTCTGGTTGGAGCAGTGGTGCTCGGCTCATGGAGTCTCTGGATCCCATCTCTGGTTGGAGCCCCAGTTCTCTGCTCGTGGCTGAGCCTTGGAATCGTGGCACTCCTGGCTCCCCTAGCCTGTCCAGACTTGGTCCCAGAGGAGTCGGACAAGCCAGGGCTAAACGTCCTGCTTGGTGAGGCTGGATTTGTGCACGCGGTGGGGTTTTCCTGGCCCCTGCCCTTCTGTGGAGCAGGTTCTGCTGGAGCTGGAGTGGGGACTGCGGGCGATCCCCGGAGCATGGCTCGGGGGCCTCCAGTCCCTCCTCCCTGGAGGATGAGGGGACAGGTTTGGGGGGTTCCTCATGGTGTTCCAGTGAGCAGTGGCTTCTCTGTGAGCTCTCCCTGCCGGAGCCCCCGGGCGGGATCCGAGCCGGCTCAGGTGCCGGCGTGGCAGTGCCGCCCCGGCCGAGCTGAGCTGAGCAGCTGCACTTCAAAAATGCCAGCTATTTATAACCCTAGCTCGGCTGCTCGGGAATAACCTTTTCCTACCCGCAGCCGGCTCTTCTCAGGTGGGCTGCTCACCCTTTCAGAGGCCATGGGACTGAGCTTTTCCAGGGGGGCTGTGTGAGGGCAGAGCAAGGGGGTTGGTTGGTGTCCAGCCATGAGCTCTCCTCGGTGTTTTCCAAAGGCTCTATCCCGCTGTGGTGCTGTGCCTGCACAGAGGTCCACGTGTCTGCTGGGGCTGGGCTGTGGTGAGAAGCTTGGAGTCACCTGGTTTCACATGGATTGGCCCTTGCTGGTGCCAGCATGGAGGTGCCAGGGTGGGAGATGCCACACAAGCTGTCCCAGCTCTTTCTGTCCCAGCACCTTCAGGCTGGAGTTTGGGAAGTACAAAGCCCTGGAGTGGGTGCCCTCCCTAGTTGGGGGTCGTGGCTGATTTTGGTGGCACCCAGGTCTGCATCACTGCTGGTGATGGGACAGGAACATCTCCCTTCCCAGTAGTCCCTTTCATTGCCCCTGGCATCCTGCCAGGATGAGCCCAGCCCTGTGCACCAGCTGCCCTGCCTGGCTTTTGCCATCTAACCTCTTCTAAGTAGGTATTTCGGGAAAAGCAAAGTGCGTTTTCATGGCTTATGCGCTATAAACCCCCTTACACCATTCCCATTGATCGCAGAGTGTGTCCATGTTTTCCTTCTCATTGGGCTGGGAAGCGTCTGCGGTTGCTTGCGTGGGGCTGAGGCTCGGCGCCGTCTCCTCTTTGCCACCGATTTTTCGCTTTTAATGGATTTCTGAAACGTGGGAGCACGACCTGGTGTGCGGGTTGGCAGGCGGGGCTGGCAGCCTCGGGATGTGGAGGGATGCAGGGATGTGCTGGTGCTGGGCTCCGCGCTCTTTGTCTGGGCTCGCTGTAGTATCGCAGCCAAACGCGAGAGGGAGGGACGCAGCCCCCTGCTCCCACTGGGATTTCGGGGGGCAAATCCTCAGTGCGGGTTGGAAGGGGAATGGGCACAAAGGCACTCCCCATTAAGGCAGGGTGGCCGGTGTTCCCGTGCGGGGGGTCGGGCGGCTCCCGGTGCCGCAGGGATGCCGGCGTGCCCTGCCTGCGGCCGGCCGGGAGCATATGGAAAGGATCTGGGTGTAATATCCCGGGCTGCTCCGCGGCTTTGCTGAAGAGGCCACTTCAGCAGGGGACGCGGCGTGGTTAGTCCTCCCGGCTGACACATCCCAGGCCTTCCTCCAACTTGAAAGCGCTTGAGTTCGCCTTTGAATCTGAGGATTTATAGCCCTTTTAGGCCTCTCCAATAAAAGCACGGCTCCCTCCTCAGACAGAGCCCACCGTCTCCCTCCTCCGGGCTCATTATCCCGGGGATTTGTGTTGCTTGCTCTCGCTCTGTTGTTCGCTACCGCCGCTTTCTTCAGATGTGTGGCCGAGAACTTCAGAGCAGAAAAGCTGAGCTGGAGCGGCCACAGGGCCCGGCCTCACTCCAGGTTGGAGCAAGCATGGATCCACATCCAGTGGTGTTCCCAGAGAGAGCCCTTATCTGCTGATGATCCCCTGCAGTTGGGGAGCATTGGGGAGCAGCAGTTCCTCTTTGTTCTGTGCGTTCCCTCAAGGATTGTGTGCACATCAGGATGAGCTCCCATTTCATGGAGAGCTGCAAGTGAGCGTCTGCTCCATGTATCCATCCCATCTTCCTCATCCTGGCACTTGTGGACACTGGAGCACCCTCAGCCCCACAGACTTCTGCTTTCTAGAGGCCCCTCAAGCCTCGAACTGTTTAAAGGGAGGCTTAGGAAAGAGGCCAGAGAAACGACATAATAATTATTGTATTACAAATTGTTTCCTTTAATGGGCCCTGTCGGATCGCTCAGTCTGCTAAACACATTGTGCCCTCCCCCAGCCCCTTCCCACTGCTCCAGCCTCCCCTCGCAACCCCAGCCTGCTAGAAAATTCCTCCTGGTGAGGAGCTGGGGTGCTGGGATGAGGGATGGGGCTGTGTGTGCATCCACCTGCTCCCTCGGTTCTCCATTTGTGAGGGAAGATGGCATGGCTCCGCTTCCGAGTGGGGATCCTCTCCCTGCAGGTCCCTGCCTACTCCCCGTGCTCCGGAGTTTTGTATTGCTCTGGATGTTGCATATTTCAGGGGCTTTTGGCTGGTGGCAGCCCCATCTGATTCTCGGGTCTCATGGATATTGACTCAAAAACCTCTTGCTGTGCAAGGGCTCCCTCCCTACCGTTCTTTCCTGGCATTCCGGTGTGTGCTGGCAGAGGCTCCCAGGCAGCATTTTGGCAGCTCCCAGCCCCGAGGGCTGCGGGGTGTAAGGAGAGGAGCCACCAGCGGCTCTGTGAATTTTTTCGTTGCCCCCCAAAGAATAAACGTGTTGGAATTAGGCAGCAGGTTACATTTCTTCAAGGCCAGGCAGCAAATATGTTTTAAATTTGGCAGCCGACAGCGGAGAGCGGGTGGGAGAAATTTTCCAGGTATTGCGTTACACTTTCCCCTAAAAGGGCTCTGCTTTGGGGCTGGGGATTAAAGGGAGGAGAGGAGGGGGACCCCTTCCCTTTCACGTACTCACAGTCCCGCTTTGAGGGTGTTGGGACTGGGATGCCCTCCCTGGGTGATGCCCGCCCCGGGTGATGCCCATCCCGGCTGAGTCAGGCCCTGCTTGGGGCAGAGCTGTGCTGCGGGGGATGATGAGGATTAATTTTTGGGCTTCCTCCCTCTGGGTGCGATGGGAAATTTCCAGTGTGCTCTGGGCACCGCCCCGGCCTGCCGGGCTCTGCCTGGCCCCCCTCCCCTCCGCTCCTCTCCTGTCCTCCTGTGATGTCTTTAATAAACGCTTTATGCAAGAGCAGACCTGGGATCCACTCCCAGCACGGACCTGGGACTCGGCCAATTAGTCAATTATTTCAAAAGAAGAAATTAAAAAAAAAAAAGATGAAATGTTATTTTTGTANGGGGGGGGGGGGGGGGAGATGGGGGAGCTCTGTACAGCCCCTCCCTCAGTGACCACAGCCTGCAGTGGCTGAATCCCCTGTGTCCCTCTTGTGTCCCCCCATGTTACCAGGACAGGGAGCTGCCCCTCACACCAAGCAAGGGAGGGGGTCTTGGCAGCTGCCTGCGCCCTCTGCACCAGGCTGTCCCTCCCAGCCTGTCCCTTGTCCCTGGGCAGCCGGGCGGGTGGTCCATGAGTGTCCATCCCTGCCGGAGCTGGCACTGGTGCATCCATTGTTCCCAGCTTCCTTCGCAGCATGTGAGGAGGCGGAGGAGGACATGCTTCGCCAGGAGGTGGGAAGGGCTGCCCCAGAGCCATTGGGGATGCACAGCCCCTTTCCCTCTCACTGGGCCAAGGAGGCCTGGCTGGATTGGGGTTTCAGGAAGGCGCTTAGAGGTGTGAAGGGCTGGAGGCAGCTGGAATTTCCCCTTCAGCTGTGTTTGGGTTTAAGATTTGTATTATTCTTCTTTCATGGAAATTTTGTGAGGCTGAGATCTGGTTGCGCATCCCGGCCAGTTTGTGCCCTCCTTTTGCTGCGATCCCCTTTCCCTGTGCCCCCCTTCCCCTGTCCCCCATTAGCAGTGCCTCAGCTCAACTAATTACTGAAATAATGGAGGCAGCAACATCCTGGCAAAGCAGTGGAGGGAGGGGAAAGGAGAGGAGGGTCCCTTGTGCTTCTTGGACTCCCAGCCCTCTCCCCCTGCTCCGTCCTTTGCAGCTTCGTGCCTGCCGCTCATTTAATGGCAGTAGAAGAGCTTTTTCCTATTTTCCTTCTTTTTTTCACTCCCCTGAGCTACAGGAAGACTTGCTGGGAGTAGGGGATGGAGGAAAGCCTGCTCATGTTGCCTTGGCTTGGCATTCCCTCCCTGCAGCGAGCAGTTCTGGGATGCAGGGATGGGTTGGGGGGGCCCACAGGAGTCCATTTCCAGGAGCAGCTCCCGGTCCTGGTGAGGTTTAATGCTTGATGCTGCTTTTGATCTCTGCCCTGACATGGTGAGCGCTGGGTGCTGTTCCCTAATTACCCCCTTCATGTGGGGCTGTGCTGGGTGTTTGTGCTCACCCGGTCTCTCCAGAAGAAAAACCCACCCTGCGAGGGCGTGTGCGGGGTGGGGGAGCCCACGTGCTTTCCCAGACCACGGAGGAATCCTCCAGGCTCTCCATATAGCCCTGGGTGCTCCCACCCACAGCAGGCAGTTTCATGCTCCCTGCCTGGTTTCATAACATCCAGGAGAGGCACGAAAGTCTTCGTGAGCCACCTCCCTCAGCTGCGTGTGGAACTCGTGGGCTCAGGACGGTGGGCGGGGGTGCCCCTGTTTTAGGTGCTGGGGGTTTGCTGGAAAAGTCCTGCTGCCCATCGACTGGCCCTTCTTGGCTGGGTTCTTTTTGGGATGCAAGCTGCATGTTGTGCCCTGAGCACGGTTTGGGATGAGGACATTGCCAGGGAGAATGCAGGGACTCCTTAGCCTGAGGAGGGGGTGTTCAGAGTGGAGGGGAACGGCTGTGGGATCCTCCTGGCTCCTGCTCTTCTAGACAAGGCCTGTTCCTCCTTGTTTTTCCTCTTTGACGATGGAGGCACGTGGGTTGAGGATGGAAACACATGGTTTTAGGCTGGAGGCGTGTTGGTTTAGGATGCAGCACATGGTTTGAGGATGGAATTGCATGGGGTGCGTTGGAGGCATGGGGACCATCCCACAGAGCTCCCAGGAGCTCATCCATGACTGTAAAACAGTTGGAGGTTTTTGGGACATCAAACTTGGGAAGTAAAATGTTGGAAGTGCTGCAGCATCATACCAGGGCACAGGCAGAGGAGAGAAATTGTTGTATTCCTTATCTGAGTGGGGCTTCCTCCTTAAGGTGCCTACAGGTGCCTGTCGCTGGTGTGCCCAGTTCTCCTGTGACCTGGCAGGAGGGACCTTGGCCACCCTGCCCTCCATCGGGAAAGTCTCCACTGCCTCGTTGGGATGAGGGGGAAGAATTCCTTTCCTGGTTTATGACAGAGAGATTGCTGATACTGGGAATGGTTCCTTACAGAAGGAGTGGGTGACAGATACAAGAGTGCTGGGATAATTGCTTCCAGATGCTGCCTCCCCTTGTCTCCAGGGCTGTGTGTGTTCCAGCATCCTGCCAGCTCCAGTGAGCGAAACCAGGGAGTCATCCCAAAAAACAGGGCTGGCTAGAGCAGTGGCAGACAGCTCAGAATGCAACGACTCCTGGTGTCACCCCAGCTTCTGGTGGCCAGCGTGACCCTGTGTGGCTGTGAAAGCAGGCCAGTTCGCAGGGACTCTTCCAGGTCTGCCAGCCCCCAAGCTGGGGCTTCAGGAGGAATGCCGAGTGCTGCGGGACTGGGATACGCTCTGGAATTGGCAGCGCCGGCTGCATTGTGCGCAGCAGGCGGCTCTCCCAGATCCTGCCTCCCCTCATGCCATAAACACGGCGTTTTTGGCATTTGGGCTTTCTTGCAGAGAGCCTAGTTGCTGCAGCAGCATTAATGATTATTTATTGGCTCTTAATGCCAAATAATGTCAACATCTGGCTGACGCAGCAGACGTGTCCCTCATTCCACGAGGCATCTCCGAGTGCTTGGCGTTGGGCTTGTGCGCTTTAGGAATTAGAAGGTGGCAAATGGTGGGGTTGTTTGGATACTCCCCTGAAGGGACAGATTCTTGAAGGGCTTCGCTGCTGACCTTCTCCTTAATTGCTGCTCTGCGGCGCCGGCAGGACCAGCTCAAAGGGAGCAATGAAGCGTCGGCACCGGCGCTCGGCCCAGGGCCCCGCGAGGGGAATGCTGCTCCCTCCCTTCTGCCGGGATGGTGCCTCTCTCCGTGAGATTCCCTGTGCCTGGCAGCTCAGAGCTCCACTCATAACACCTGTTTTAAGGTTACCATTCTAACCTTCATTTACACCAGCAGCTGATGCAGGATTTTTCCCAAGGTAACTGCCACAGAGGTAAATCCAGCTGATTATAAAGGTGCCAGGGAAGAAAAGGGAGGAAAATGGCTTTGCTGCACATTCTTGCTGATGGACACAGGCTTTAGCTCCCTGCAGCTTTCCCTGCTTTCAGCCCCAGACAGAGCTTGGAGGGAAGGAGAAAGGAAAACGTGAATGGAGGAAAATTTATTTCTGTGATTCCTGTGTGGCTTCTGAAGGTGAGAGTTGAGTCACTTTGCCTGGAACCAGCTCAGCAATTCCACCTCGTCCCCAGAGAGTGTCTGAAGTCACATAGGGAGAAATAATGCTGGGGGTTAAAAATAGATGCTGACAATAGGAAGGGAGGACTGGAAAAGCTCTGTGTCAGGCAAGGTGGACAGAGCGTGGTGAACAGCATCGGGATTGTGCACTGCTAGAGCTGGGCTTTACTGGGTTAAACTGGAGTTAAACCTCGTTTTCACTTGGAACCAGGAGCGGATTTCAGTCTTGGGCTTGAATGTCCATCCAGCAGCCTGGGGAAAGCACCTCTGCTCTTAAGGGACTTGGAAAAGTGAGGGAGGATGTGGCACTGCCAGGGCCAGGGTTGAGGGAGAAAACAGCTCAGTAAATCCAAATTGCTAGAGGAGGATAGGTGGGACAGCGCTGGGGCAGAGCAGAGTCTGGCACTGGCACCTGTGGAAGTGTTCCGGTTCCCCTGGCGTTTTTAAGACTCATCTGCAGAGTGAAGCACTTGCACTTGATCCGCTTCATTGTCAGCTGGGATGTGCAGTCATGACCAAGCCCAGAGTGCTTTGTCGGGGTCTCCCAGTGCCACCAGTGGCCTCCGTGCTGGGAATGGGGTGTGCAGGGCGCTGCTTGGCCGGGGGCAGCGGAGCAGGATGGTGGCTCCTGCAGCCCTTGCCTGAGGCTTTTGTCGAAGCTCACTGAAACCATCTGTGGCCACCGGAGCCCGAGGCAGCGAGTCCCTGTCCCCGCAGAGGGGACACGACCAGCGCCGTCCCCCGAGGCGGCCGCCAAGCAGCAGGCGGGAGGAGATGGGGTCACAGCTCCCGCTGGAGCGGGACCAGGAGCGATTCCGGCTTCTCTCTCAGCTTCCAGCTCTTTTCTTTCTCTCCTGTTCCTTTCCCGCTGGCAGCGCGCTCGGCCCTCTCCTGGTGCTGCACAGACAATGGGGCTGCGAGGTGGGGTGTGAGGGGGACGGAGATGAAAGGGGAAAAGTAAAATCGAAGCATGTCTAGAAGGGCATTTTGATGTAAATGGGACTTTTTGATAGACTTTGAGAGACACCGGCAGAAAGGGCACCGGCCCCCTTCGGCGCACTGAGCTCCGGGCTCAGCTCTTTCATTTCCTCAGGAAAAGGGCATTTTTTCACCTCCTGTTGGGTGCAGCCACGGTTCCTCCTGATCCTCTCCGTCCCCATCTCTGCCCGTGTCCTGGTGTGAAGCACTGTGTGCATGTCTTAATGAACTCCAGCAACCGGAGCTCCTGTTCAGATGGCGAAAGCAGTGGCTGAAGCTCAGGAAAGGGAGATGGCTGCTTGCAGCCCATGGGCGGCCGGGAGGGCCTGGCTCCATCCCACCTTCCTCCCCGCAGGCAGCTCCCTGAAACCTTCCCCCTCCCCGGGGAGGGTGCGTGTTTGATCCGCTCCCGTGCTTTTGATCCCAGCCTTTGTCCTTGGCACCGTCTCGCGGCTCTCGCGTGTCGGTGGAGATGTGGCCTCACCGTGAGTCATCCTCCTTCCTTTCTGCTGCTGTTTTATTTTTCCCTTTTCCTTCTCCTAAGAGAGCACTTAGTAAAAGGAAGCAGCGCATTCATCCAGGAAACAGGAGCACAACAAACGCCTGCCGTTTATCCTTTCAAAGGCGTCTCCCTTGAGCTGTTGCTGCTGCTGTGACAGGCTGGGGAGAGAGGCAGCTGCTGGTGGGGGGCCCGGGGATGCTCCCCTGTGCGTCGTCCCCGGGGTCCCTGGTCCTGCCTGGCCTCGGGGAGCCCTCGGGGGGTCACCTTCCCATGTGCTGGCAGCTCCTGACCCTGCCAAGGTGGGAGGAGGAGAAACGAGGACAGAGCTGCTCCCTGGAGAGAAGTCTGACAAGTCGGGGGGCTGGGAGGGGGGGCCGGGAAGGTCGGTCGGAGCCGGCATCTGTGTCCCTGTGCCGGCACTGGGGAGCCCAGGAGGAGCACTGTCACTTCTCATCTCGGAGTTGTCGCCTGAGCCCGGGGCTGGGCTCGTGTCCTCCCCGCACCTCCCCGCCGCTGCCTTCAGTTGTCTCGCACACCGAGCTGTCAGCAGCCCAAAATTTACTGCTGGCATAAACCCATCAAAAAGCCAAACTGTTGGTCGGTAAAAATGGCAAAGCAATTGCAGGGAAACTTGTTTCTTCCTCTGACAACTTCTGAGTCAGTCCTTTAATCTCTAATCTAGGTTTATGGTCATTTTATTGAAATGCCGGGCTCTGTGGAAAGCTGACATGTATGACCATCATAAACCAGGAGTTATGGGAGCCCAGAATTGCCTTGATGGTCCAAGTGTCTGCAGGAAGCATTTTTAAAATCCGTAATTGGGATTTATTGGCCATTGTGGCTCAAACTGTCAGGAGAAAATAAAATAATCAGCCTGGGATTTTTTTTCCTCTTCAGCTTTTGGCTCTTTCCACATATTCTTAAATCTTTTGGTGCTTTGCTTCCGTGCTTAATTCCCTTGTAATGAGGGGATGTGGGTGAGAGAAGGGAGCCCAGCCCTCTGGGTGTCCCGGCTCCCATCCTGGGTGTGCAGGTTCCCCGTGCCCTCCTGCCTCTGTGTCCTCCACCTCGGGATGGCTGGGATCTCATCAGTGTCCCACGGGATGTGGTGGTCATGGACACGTGGGGGATGTGGATGTGGGAACATGGAGCAACAGGGGAGCCTGGAGGAGGCCTCTTGGCTGGTTCCTCATCTGGGGTGGCTGGTTCAGTGGAGGATGTGATTTGTGAGTTGGTGAGGCGTTGCTGGAGATGGACGTAGCAGGAAGTGTGTGGTGGGCTGGCATAGGGAGAAGAGACTCCTGTGTCCTGCCAGAACCTGTGTCAATCAAAGCATCTGCTGCCATGGCGTTAAAACGTGCCAACACCAGAGCTCAAGGCCAAGGGCACATTTTGTACCAAGAGCCCGTCTGAGGCAGTGCCATGGAGGGGGTGGGCAATGCTGGAATGGGCCAAGCCCCGCTTGGTGTTCGGCAAACCTCGGGAAGGACCTTGGTGTTCCATGTCATGTTCTTTCTTTTTTGGATGCGTTGAACCAGCCCAGCTTTTGGGGTTTTTCTTCCCAGTCTGTGAGTGACTCCTGTGCTTTGCCTTATGTCTGTCCATCTCCAATGGACATGGATACCCACGCTATGGATGCACCGTATGGTTCTTGTTGGTGCTGCCATTCCCTGGCTTGCTGGTGCAGGGTGCACCGGGAAAAACTCCTGCCCCTTCCCCGTTATCTGCCATTCCCAATTTTCTCTCCATTAACCTGTGACCGCAAGCAACACCCAGGAGTGCCAGGTCCAGAGTTACCCTGGAATAATCTGCTGGGCTTGATAAATATCTCTGCTTCCGTTTTGTTTAACAAATATCTCCTTTAATGGCACAGCTTTTTGTTAAGCTTCCTCACATTATCATCCCGCTTAATCATGCAGGGTGACTTCTAAAAGTACTTTTTTAAAAAATGCCACTTTTTATCCAGGTTTTAAAATTGAAACTCATTTTTTATCCAGAGGCAGGATATAAATGAGTCTACTAAAATTAGATTAATCCTAATAAGAATGTCAGTTATCATTTCTGAATACATTAATTTTTTTTTTTTTAAAATTTTACATGCCTCTTTAGCTATAATTGCTGGTGTAATTTCTTACACAGACATGGTGTGTCCTCATGGTTGACAGAAATACTTAATGCAATGTCGACACCGCACTAAGTTCCAAATTAGTGCGTCGCAGACACTGCCAATGGTTTGAACTTTCTCCTTAATAAGTTAAAAAAAGAGGCAAAGAAAAAACATCATAAATGCAAGGAAAGAGTTACATGGATTGAGGGAGTTGGAGTGAAGTGGGATAGTTGGAAGCTAGAGCCCCATGAAGGGCTTCTGTGGGAAAGGGAAGCAGGAATGGATGGAGGAGCTGGGCGTCCTGGAGGTCAAGGAGGAGATTTGGGGTCCAGCGAGGGGTTTGTGGGCTGAGTCCTGCCAGGGGCTGGCAGCTGCAGGGCAGAATGGAGGAACTGAGAGGCGGGGAGGAGATGTGGAGTCTGGTGAGGAATTTGGGTGGGTGAGTCCTGCCAGGGGCTGCAGGGCAGGATGGGGTGGTCTCACAGCAGCACCAGTGCTGCTCACTTGGGATTTTTCCAAGCCACAATAAATGACCCCCTTTCCTGGGGGGGCACCCCAAAACCATCACTCCAAGGTGGGGGTTGGTCTCTGCTCTCACAGCTCTGGTGTGTTTGAGGGTGCTCCATGTTGGGGACCGGCTCTGCCTGGGGCAGAGACAGACACCAGCCTTGCAATAAACTCCCGTGGGTTGGTGGCATCAGCCCTCTCAGGCTCCCGGTGTGGTGGCATGGCTGGGACGTGGCCCCAGCCCTGTGGCACAGACTGAGTGGGGCAAGGACCGCCCCTGGGAATGCTGGAGCTAGCGGGATTTTGGGACAAGGCTCTGGGGGATCGCATCTGGTGGTAGAGCAGGGGGGCAGGATGTGGTTGGGGGAGACTTTGGTCTCTCCTGCGGCTCTCGCCAGCTTTCTTCCATGAGTGTGGGTGGCAAGGCAGAGGATTTCGTCTCGGAGGGAGGATTGGGAGCACTCCCCGTCCGCAGGCAATTGGAAACTGCTGGCGCTGGAGCAGGACAGGCTGGGTGCTCTGCCCTCCTCCTCCCCAGGCCCAAGGGCTGGGTTATTTTTAGGTTTAAACACGAGCTTTGCTTAGTGCCTTGTGAAAGCTCCCTCTGGGAGTGGGAGCCGTGTGTCCCGGTGGAGTCTGATTACATCCTTGGAAATGGAAAGAAGCACCAGTCCCGAGATCTCCGCCTCTGGCAGCGCTGGTGACACCAGAGCCAGCGCTGGGTTCTGGTTCCTCTCCTCTCCCATTCCCAGCTGGAAGTTGTACATTGGATTGAAGTTCAGCTGTACGTGTAAATCTGGCCTAAAAATAAAAGCAAGTACAAGCCAGATCTCTTTGGACTGGAGGAGAGATTAAAACTTGACACTGCTGTGCTGTGCTGGCCTCTCTCCTGGCCCCTCCCTCAGCTGCTTCTCTTCCAATCAGCCTTCAACTGGGTAAATTGGGAGCAGTGGAAGGGCTGCTGAGGGGGAGCACAAGAGTGTCCCAACTCCTTCCAGGGGTGAAACCTTTAGGAAGGTCTTTTTGGTGTAGATATGGAGAAAATTTGGGCTGTTGTGCCAGAACAGCACCTCACAGTAAAGAGGGGATGTGGGCAGCACTGGGAAGAGGTTCTGGGGAGAAAGGGGCAATTTCTTCCCTACTGAGTGACATCCAGAGCAGGGCTGGAGGAGGCTGGATCCAGCTTTCCTGCAGAGCTGGCTCTCCAGGCTTTGCTGATGGCTCAGTTCTGTGCAGGAGGACAAGAGGGGAGAAAACAAATAAACTTTTGAGGACCTGTGACTCATCTTTAGCTTTTTCTCCCAGACCTAACCCAGCCCCATCCGCCCCCGTGGAGCGGGGCCAAAGGTCTTGGGCGGCTTGAGCTGGTGGTGGGGCTGGTGTGGGAGTGAGGAACACGGGGTGACCTGGTTCAGCCTGGAGAAAGGAAGGCTCCAGGGAGATCTTGGAACTCCTTCCAGTTCTTAAAGGGGCTCTAGGACAGCTGGAGAGGGACTTTGGATGAGGAACAGGACAAGGGAGAATGGCTTCCCACTGCCAGAGGACAGGGTTAGGTGGGATGTTGGAAAGAAATTCTTTGCTGTGAGGATTGTGAGGCCCTGGCACAGGTTGGCCAGAGAAGCTGTGGCTGTCCCTGGATCCCTGTAAGTGTCCGAGACCAGGTTGGATGGGGCTTGGAGCAACCTGGGGTAGTGGAAGGTGTCCTGCCCATGGCAGGGGTGGAACTGGATGATCATCAAGGTCCCTTCTAGCTGGGGTGGGCAGCTGTGGGCAGATGTGCACATGCCCTGTGTTGGGATGGGGTGGTTGGGAAGCTCTTAATAACCCCCGGGGCCGGTGGCAGCCGAGCGAGTTCCCAGTAATGACAGCGGGGCCGAGGGCTGGTGATTTGCAGCTGCCTAGGAAGGTGGCGCTTCCAGACGGGAGCCAGAGCCCGAATGCCAGAACTCGTTTGGCCACTCCAGGAGCCGGGGGATCAAAGGGCCCGGTGTGAGTCAGGGCGGTGCGGTGGGGGTGACGCTGCTGCCCTGGGACCAGGGGCTGGCAGGGCTGGCGAAACCCGGGAGACCTGTCGGGGCAGGGCAGGGCATCCCACAGCTGGGATGGGGAACCCTCCGCAAGGTTTGCTCCTCCCTGCCCAGTTCCTAACGTTGGGATTAATCCTTCAAACCGCAGCATTGCATCCCCAGGCTGAGCCAGAGCCCTGGGGACCTGGGTGGGTGCTCTGGAGCCGTCACCCAGCTCTCAGCAGCATCTCCAGGGATGGAAACACGAGCCCTGGGACACAACGAGGGGGTCCTAGGAGCCAGGGGAAATCCTGGAGACCCTGTGGTTTCTGCTGCTCCCCAGGACATGTGTGGGCTTTATTTTTGTAGTATTTCTGAGAAAAATGGGGGAGGCTAGGTGGCTCTTCTCCCTTGCTTTGGTGGTGGCCAGTGAAGTGGGAAGCTGAGGGATTTGGGGAGCCCTCCTGTACCCCTTGGAATGCAGCAGCAGGAGCACCCAGTCACTGTCCCATGGGGAGATTTGAGACTCCCAGCTGCAAACTGTGTTTGTGGGGTGCAGGGTTAGTGGGGTGTCAAGTCCTGGGGTTCAGGAAGGAAGAGGCTCCCTGTCTCCTAGGGCCCAACCACCAGCTGTAACTTCAGCTCTTGGCTCTTAGCTTTCAGTTCTTCTTTTTTTTCCAGCTGAGCTGGAGAAGTGAGAGAAGGGAAGATGGGGGATCTTGGAAAACACTGGGGTTTGTGTCAGGTCTGGTGTGCTGAGCCCCCCACTCACCCTTCCCTGTGCCCCCAGCCCTGCTGTGGGGAGGGGAGGGCTGCAATTTGCCTGTCCCGACTGGGGTTGATCTGCATGAGAATGAGCGGGGCTTGGCGGGGAGGGCTTGTCTTGGGTTCCTTGGGCATATTCCTGCCGCTTTCCCTTCCAAGTGGGCGCCCGGCCGCCGCCGCAGCCCCTGCCAAAGTAATTCTTTGCTTTGGAACCGGGAGACGAAATCTCCTCCGTTTTATTTCGGAGGGGTCAGGGAAGGAGTGGGAACCCCGCTGATCCAACCGTGTTCCCTTTTAACCTGCCTCTCCCTCTCTCCCCCTCCTGGCCCCCTGTCCTCCGGATGAGCGGGGCTGTAGCCAGGGCACGAGTGGCCAAACCGAAGCCGGAAAACACACGGAGCTGAGCAGGAACATGAGCTGTTTCCGATGGATCATTTAATATCTGCAGCATCCCAGGGCTGGGATTGTGCAGCTCCTGGTGCCGTCAGGGTTTTGTGATGCCTGACGTGTGCTGGGCTCTGTCGTTCTGCCTCCATGTTTTCCCTGTGGGTTTTAGGTAGTGTTTTTTGGGATGGGGGTCACTGTGCAGCATCCAGCTGTCAACCCGTGTTGGGGTAGGGATTGGGGTGCGGGCAGGAGAAGGTGAGCGCCCACTGCCCACACCTCGGCCCCGCTGCCGCCGCCCAGCCTCATTGTCTCACTTCTCTCTCCATTCCTACGCCAATTAAAGCGCCGTGTTGCCATTCATGGCCCTTATGGTTTTGTTCAGTTGTCTGTCAGCTCTTGTCAAGCCCTGTCCCCTTCCCCTCCCCCGTTTCCAAAAACAAAACCCCTGACAAACCCCCCTTTGAATCCCCTCTTACCTCACTCCCAGCGTGGGGCCCCATTGCCGGGGGATGCCGGCGGCGGCGGCGGGGAGACCGCTCCCCACGCCGCCTTTGTGGGCCGCCGCCGCCCCCCGGCCCTCGGCCTCCCGCTTCTGCCAGCATTAATTAGATAACTCGGCCCCTCTTGATTCCTCCGAGGGGAGATTGGGACGATCCGACTCCAGGGAGAAAATATGGCTTTTCTTCCTCTTTATTTTTTGGCCAAGCCCTTGGTTCCGTCGCTGCTGGAGGTGCTTATTGTGCTGGGAAATAACGGGTTTGGGGGGTAGGGTGTGGGGCGGGGGTGAGCCTGGGGGACTCCTGGTGTTCCTCATTCCCTGTCCGTACCCCAGGCGGGCGTGGGCGGGAGCCTGGGGTCCCCCAAGTCCATGCCAGCGGCTGCGGAGAGTGCTGCAGGTGGCAGCAACAGCCTGCGCCAGTGCTCTGGCCCTAATTAAATCTGCTCCAAAATCCCTCAATTAGCCGCAGGTTTTGTTTCCCTTCCTCACAGGGTTTGCATTGAGATCGTTCGGGTGCAGCGTCCGAGTGCATGGAGTGTGCACGGAGCTGGGAGGATGGAGCAGCACATGGCTGCTCCCGGCAGGCCCGGCTGCTGCGAGGGCTGGGAGCCTTCTCTCTCCTCCCCCTCTCCTCTTCCTGCTTCTTGGGGCGTGAGGGTGGTCAGCAGCTGTCCCTGGAAGTGATGGACGGGCATCAGGATACATCCTGGCTGAGCCCGTGCTGGGACAAAGGAGAATGTTCTCCTTTTGTGGGCGCTGCCTTTGGTGGTGGTGATTTGTCGTCCTCCTTGGATACTCTCCCTGGCCATGCTCTAATTATGGGGATAGCTCAGGGAGAAAGCCCTTCCTGCAGCCCTGCTGT
This sequence comes from Ifrita kowaldi, assembly GCA_013398055.1. Lineage (NCBI taxonomy): Eukaryota > Metazoa > Chordata > Aves > Passeriformes > Cinclosomatidae > Ifrita > Ifrita kowaldi. Next base: position 29,243 of record VZRS01012931.1, on the reverse strand, counting down.
GGCGCAGGAGGGCTGAGTCACTGGGGCCAGGGATGTCACTAGCTGTGGTGGCAGCCGCTGGCTGTGGGTGCCGAGGTGTGGCTGGCATCCCACAGCATCCGTGCCAGCTTTCCTGAAGCCTGCTGACCTGTTCTCGCAGCATCCTGATGGCTGGAACCCTCCTCTGCTCTTGGCTGGTGGTAACCTTAGTGTGACCCTTCCCTAGGAGAAGGGGTCTGGACTGCAGGAGGGAAAAGCAGACCTGTCCACAAGCTGCAGGTTTGCAGCTGAAACCAGGATCCTGCTCCCAACTTCTTGCTTGAGAAACCCAGCAGTGGTGGGTATTTTCATGGAAAAGTGGGCTCTCTGGTGTGTCCCCCAGATATTGGGTAAGGGCTTGGTCTTCAGAGCTATGGCAGCAACTGCAACATGTAAACAAAGCTCAAGGAGCTATAGCGGGACCTTCCCTGCATCCCTCCTTCCCTGTGTCCCACCTTCCCTGCTTCCAGTGCTGCTCAGGGTAAGCCAGGTGCTCTCTTGGCCTTCAGTGTTTGAGGCTGCTTGGGGAGAGTTACAGTCCAAAGCGTTGAACATGAGGCTTGTGTTTGCCAAACCTCTGTGTGATGTGTTGGAGTGGCCTCTTGGCCATTGCCAAAGCCATAGGAATCCCCAGAGCCACTGGTTTCCCTGTGGAGAGGTGTTGGGAGCCAGGCCATGACTGGGGCTGGTGTTTGAGCATGGACAGACTACACTGCCTTGGGCATCACCCCCCTTTCTGGGCAGAGAGGGGCAGTTTGGGTTCACTTCCCACTGCACTCGGTGTTTCCGTCCCTTCCGCTCAGTCCCAGCCCTGGCTTGACCGTGACCCGGAGTCGGTCACGGCGCGGAGCTTTCCGGGGTGTCTGTGCCAGGGGGACGCTGGCTGGGGCATGTTGTAACTTCACCTCAAAAAATGTCACCCCTGGCACCCGGGGGTGTGGGGTGGGGGGGTTATCAGCCTGCGAAGAGCTTCCCAGCTGGCAGGAAAGCAACAAAGGGGGTTTTGGGGAGCAGCAGAGTTGGAAAATGGCATCCTGGAGCTGGGGGGGCTCGGTGAGCGTTGCCATGGAGACTCGTTTATGCCTCACTGATGCGTCGTGTAAATCCGTTTGGAAACGAGAAGGGCCTTTTGTCTTTGGGAGGGTTGAATGGGCCTCATTAAACCCGAGATGAGGAAAAAAAAGGGCCTTAGAGTGTATCTGAGAGGGGGACGGGACGGGACGGCCCCGGGGGGGCTCAGCAGAGGCTGTTCCCTCTCCCAGGGATGGTGAGGAGCTGGGGGGTCTGGAAGGTGAAAAATATCTCCCTGAACAGTGGAGACCAAAGGAGTGGAAGAGATAGGAGCTGCTTTCAGATACCTGGAATCGCTGGCTCTGTGTGGCCACCTCGGCTCCAAAGGATGGAGCAGAAATAGAAGAGGGCTGCTGAAGGGCAAGGAAAATAATTATCCATAGATTAGCAGGGGGAAAAAAGATGGCAGGCTCTTCTAAAGGAGACTAATAATAGAGGAGCACATGAAAGGAGTGGGATCTGAGAGCGTGGGGGTTCGTGTGCTCCTATTTACCCTCTTGTGGTGACGAGCGGCGCGATGGACAAGCGAGAAGGCGACAGATACAGAGGGAGGAACCTTTTCATTCCACTTGTAATTAACTTCCTTCCACAGAGTATCTTTGTTCCAAAGAGCTGAATGGGAGTCAAAAAGGAGAAAGGGGCTGTGCCTCTGCATGCTGGCACCACTCTGGGGAAGGGCTGTGGATGCTGGTGGTGTGCTGGGATCAGGTAGGCCTTTGGGATTAGGGTGTAATTCCTCTGGTTTGATTGTCCTTGGCTCTAGAGAGCTGAAGTGAGGTGGGTGGGGGCTGCAGTGTCTCACTGATATCTCCTGGTGTCACCAGGAGAACCTCTCCCTGTGACATGGGATGTCTGAGGTTCTCAGCTCAGTCTCCCTGGGCACCACACGGTTGTCCCTGTCTGGTAATGCTGTTTGACCTGTCAAGTCCCACTTCACCTGAGTGAGGTCCCAGTTTTTACTGCCGACCTCACAATTCTCTTTCTTGGTGAAAACACAGATTTTGGCAAGGGCAGAGGTGGCTGGGTGTCCCCAAAGGAGCTTTGGACGAGCTGTGCAGGGACCCTCCAATGGCTGGAGCGTGATGTGGTTCTGTGACATTGGGGTCTGGAAAACAACTCTGGGGACAGGACTGATTCTTCTGGTGGTGGCAGAGAGTCCCCAGTACCTGGGCATGGCTGCTGTGTCCCAGGGAAGCTTGGAAGAGTGACGCAGAGAGGGCAGGGTTGGATTTGTGAGTGGCTGGGCACTGGCAAATTTCAGGGTTCTGGAGTGTTTTTCAGGATCCCGCACCCAGTTTGAACATGGGGCTTTGGCTTTTTTACTGGATCTGGCCCTTTCCCATCCCTTCCTTGAGGTGATTCCCAGTGGGTGGGAGCTGTGATCTGTCTGGAAGGACTCACATGTTCTGTTGGTGCAGAGAGCTGGGCCCACGGGGGCTTCAGCTGCCCAGACACCAGGAAAACCTCCCAGCTCCTGCAGGTCTCGCTCTGCCGGGCATTGTCAGCCTTCCCTGCCAGACGTACACGTCCTCCATGTAAGATCCAGTTATTTTTGGATTTCTTTGAAGCAAACAGCATTTAGCATATGTCATCTTATATGTATGTCAGCATCAGCTTTAGAATATCTTCTCCAAGGAGAAGGTTCTTGGGAAATGTTGTTCTGTTTCTGCCAAGCCTGAAATCAGGTGAGGGGCGTTGTATGCCATGGACGTGGGGAAAGGTGATGCTGCCCTGAAGATTTTGTAGTTGACGTGGTGCAAGCAATGCCTGGATCCAGGAGGAGAGCAGCTGGAAAATGTGTCAACCCATTCTTTTAAAAAATTGTATTTTTAAGCCATTTATTGGTCTTCCCTAACAAAGAGCTGAAGGACTGTTGGAATTTAAGGTTCCAGATGACTTACCTGCAGGACACTTGTGTCTGCAGGATTGCTGGTAATGTGTTGGCTCATCCATGTCTATCCCTGTGTGCCCACATGGAGGAGAGGAGCCTGCATGGGAAGGGGATGTGGAGGAGGGAGGTGTCATTCCCAACATGACTCCTGAGCTTGCTCTGGCCAAACTTGCTCAGTTTTCCTCCTTAACTTGTGTTCTTCCTCCTCTCCCAGCAAACCCTCTCTGGGATGCCTCTGACACCAGGCCCTGGCTGAGTCCGTGGCTCTTCCAGCAGGTCCCACCTGTAGCCCCTGGTCACTCCATCAGATCCTGCATTTTGAACCCCCGAGGGGAAGTGAGGGGTGCTTCACAAGGGATTGGGGGCCCCACCAGCAGCCCCCCAACTCAGGGCATGGGAGAGGCTGCACTTTAATCCCATCTCCCTGCTCCGGCATCCCGGCATCCCGCTGCCAACAGAGCTCCCGTTGTTTACCCAACTCGGAGGAATCGGTTTACAAGGCTCACAAATCCCCTTTTCACCTTTCCCATCAGAAAACACCTCCCGAAACAATGAGGAAATTGGATGCTGCCACCTGATCGCTCCCAAGGAACCTGCGGGGCCGGGAGCTGGGGGCCGGGAGCGACGCTGGGGATGAGGATGCCTGGCTGGGATGGCCGGGATGGTCCCTTGGCTCTGCGGGTGGGCAGCCACGGGTGCCACCCAAAAATCACCTCAGGGGCTTTAAGGGATGAAGCTGCCAGTGCTCTCCACCTGCTCAGCTGGCAAAAAAAAACTTGTTTTAAGCTTTAATGGCTGTAGTTAATCATTCCCACTCCCGTGGACACCAGGAGAAAGGATGCTGGGATGTTACCTGTGAACTGGTGATGGTGCCAGTCACAGGATCCCAGAATGGTTTGGGTTGGAAGGGACCTTAAAACTCATCCAGTTCCACCTGCTGCCATGGACAGAGACACCTTCCACTATCCCAGGTTGCTCCAAGCCCCATCCAACCTGGGTTGAACACTTCCGTTGAACACTTCCAGGATGGGGCAGGAATAAAGCTGGAGCCACTATCTTCCTTGTCCCGTGTGATGGGCAAGGTTGAGGAAAGTGATTCTTAATGCTGAGAGTTGTTTCAGCATTAAGGTTGAGCTAAGTTTTAGTTTTTCTCTTTTTTTTTCCCCCTCCCACCTTAAAACAGGGAAATCAAGCTGTGTTTTCCAGAGGAACAGCAGACTCTCCCTTCCCTCCCTGAAATTACAGCGGGTGCTCTGAGGGCACGATGAATTTCCCTATTAATTTAAGAGTTGCTCTGTTCATTCCTCCGGGTTAAGATAAATCTGAAGACGTGTCCTTGTGAAGACAAGTCAAGAGTGTAATTCCTTTTTGTCTTCAACCATGCCTCGGAACTAAAATTCCTCGTCTCCAGAACTGGCTGAAATCCTGCGTTCAGGCAACATGTGACAATTTTTGGACGTTTTTTTCCTCTCCTTTTCTTGTGATAAATGGTGCTTTTCACTGTGTATTTTAAAGGAGAATTTCCCGGAGAGCCAGCCTCTGGCATGGTGGGAGCTGTTGTTGGTCTTCCCTAGGACAATCATCACAAGCTGTTCTTGTGACAGAGCAGAATTTTTGGGGAAAATAAAGGTCTCTGTGTGTGGTGAAAAGCTGGAAGAGCTGCGTGAGAGGTTCAAGGCACACACCTCAGGTTTATCTCCTCTGCCTGTGCTGCCCAGGCTGTCATCTGGAAACAGCCCTGCTGTTGGAGAAGAGGGGAAATGGAGGAGGAAAAAATCAGGAAAACTGGAGGACAAAGGGAAAACCGTCAGTGTGCGGGTGGGAATGCGGCTGGTGGGGAACAGCAGTTGGAGGGAGCAGTGCAAAAGCTCCGTGCACAGGGAAGTGGCTCTGTCTTGCTCCGTGTTTGCGTGGATCTGGAGAACGTTCCTGGGCTAATTCCCAGACAGCAGCTGTGTGCTTCTGGAGCTGAGGCTGAGCATTCGTGGAAGGGATTTGCCTCCTTGTTTTATCCTCACATAAACCAAAGGTAGGCCTTGGTCCTGGAGTTCCTGAGATGAAGAGGTGCCAGCAGGATGTGGTGCTGGGAGGTTCTCAGCTCCCTTGGTTGTTTCATGGCCCCTCCCCTGCTTACAAATCCATTTGGCCTGGTCCCAACAGGCTGGTGGCCCAGGGACCGGTTGGTTTGCAGGTGTTGGCCAAGGTTTTGGCCACAGAGGTGTGATAGGTCCTCCTGGTATGGAGATGAGGGCGGATAGGAGCCTTCTCCTCCTGCTCTGGCGGTGCAAGACATCTGCTTGACTTGTTTGTGGCTTCCTGTTTGGCATCTTCTGGGCAGGAGGGAGCTGGCAGGGGCTGGAGGAGGGAGCTTGAGTCACTCTGGAGTCCTGTGCCAGGAAGCCTCTGACTCAGCCCAACCGTGGAGAAAGGAGTGTGGGATCGAGCTGCCTCTCGGGGTGGGAACCCGTGCAAGTGTTCACTTGCGCTGCGTGTCTGCGGCCGGGCAGGGAGGGAGGGAGAGGGGCTGCTCCCGGCTCCTGCTCCCGCTCCGGCCTTGCGTCAGGGCTCCGGCCGTGGGTGGGGAAGCCTTTATCGCTCCCAAGCCTTTGGAAGCGCGTGCTGGCCACCGGCCAGGTGACCTACTTGGTAGTGTGAAGCGAAGCATGGCTCACCTGCCAGCAGTGCCGCGATGGAGCAGGGCTCTGCATCCCACCTGCATCCCTAAACACCCTCCAGGGGTCAAGTTTCCCACTCTCTCCTGGTCGCCTTCTGCCCGAATCATGACTTGTACAAAACTCCCTGCAACCTCACGTGGCCAAGGTGCTGCTGTGCTGGTCGTGCTGGGGTTGGGATGATCCCAGCTGCCCCGGTGTGCTGCTTTGGGTACTACTGGAGCTGATGTGGTGGAGGCAGAGCTGCAGCCAGGCTGGGAGCATGGACCCCTAACCCCTCTAAATCCAGCTGCATGATTCCTGCCATCCCTGTGCCATGCCCTGGGTGCCAGGGATGTTCCTCTGACCCGGCGAGCTGCAAGTGAGGCACAGATGATGTCTGTGTGTCTGCCCTGCTGCTACAGCTGGCACCGAGCTCCGGAGCGTGTGCCAAGGGCACTGGGGGTGCGTGGGCTCTGGCTCCGCCTGCCTGCTCCCAGCCCGTCCTGTGGATCTGCTGGGCTCCTGCAGCCAAAGGCCTGGTGCTGGTTCCAGCTCTGTGGCTTCTTGCTAAGACTTGCATGGAGCCACGGAGCAGGTTGGTCTTGTGTGTTTGATCTTCCTTCTGTGGAGCCTGCAGCTCCTGCCACAGCAGCTGACTGGGGGAGAAGGTATCCCGGCCCCCATCCGATCTCCGGGGTGGGCTGGGGCGGGGATGGGCTGTGTCCGACAGCGGAAGGGGAAGCGTGGCCGTGCAGCCTTGGCAAAGCGCTCACTTCGCACTTTGCCGTGCCCAGATTACGTGAGGGAGTTGCAGCAGAGATAACTCTGCAGGAAAATCCATTCCCACCTTATCTCCCATCAGGAACGCGTTTAGTTGCCTACATCAAAGTAGATGATCTGCTGCTTCCCTCCTTGCTGCCCTAATCCTCTCCTTCACGCTGAAAAAACCTAATCAGAGCCTTGCCCCCACCGTAACGAGATCCGAATGTTAATTATCAGCATCTTGCCTTCCTTGCCTTCCCAATGCCCTGCCTTCCAGCCCTGAATAGCTTTCCTCCCTCCTTGCTCCTCTCCATCCGGTCCTCCCACGCTCCTGGGCACGCTGTTGAGCCTGGCTCTGTAGAAGTTGTCCTGCAGGATGCTTCCTTCCCTTCCATTTAAGGACAGGAATTCCTCAGGGAGCCGGGGCGTGGACGGGATCCCTCCCTGCGCCCCATTGTCAGGACTTCTCCCCATGCCTAATTATTGCCTGTCCCTGCAGGAAGCTCCTTGCCTGGCCGTCGGGCAGAGCTGTGGCGTCTCCCAGCCCTTTGTGGGAAGATTCATTCCCAGTTGGATGCCAGGCTTGGGGCCGGGAAGGGTGCCCGCCCTCATCATGGCTGGTGAGCGGGAGTGACCCAAGCCAGCCCTCGTTTTGTCAGCGGGAGCCTGTGCTGGGTCCATGCACAGGCTGGGATGGTGCGGGAAGAGGAAAACTTGATTTCAGTGTCAAAACCCATCTTACAGAGGGGGTGCAGAAGAACTGAAGCACAAAATAAATGGTGTCAGAGGGGGGTGGGCCGGGCTGGTGTGGCCTCTGCTCCAACATGTGGTAACCTCTTACCCTCCTCTCTTCCAGGTTCATGACTGGGAAGGGGCTGGTCATCTACCCAGAGATTGGGGATAAACTGGACATTATCTGCCCCAAGGCGGAGCCGTCCAAGCCTTACGAGTACTACAAGCTGTACCTGGTGAGGAAGGAGCAGGCGGATGCCTGCAGCACCGTCATGGACCCCAACGTGCTGGTGACGTGCAACCGGCCTGAGCAGGAGATCCGCTTCACCATCAAGTTCCAGGAGTTCAGCCCCAACTACATGGGCCTGGAATTCAAGCGGCAGCAGGATTACTTCATCACATGTGAGTCGCTCTCCTCTTCCTCGCCGCCAGCCCTGGCTCGGGAGGGCTCGGGTGCCTGGAGAGTGTCACCAGGCGCTTGTGTGTGACTTGGCCGATGCAGAGAGCTGACACGGACGGAAAATATGTCCCGCTGGATGGGAGCAGGGGGAGGAATGTGTCACTGGCCGAGTGGGTCACCAGTCCCTGTCTGGCTGCTGTGCTGTGTCCCCTGCCCTGCTCATGGCTGGGAGCAGGAGCACGTCCCCATCTGGGGTCAGCCCTGGAGCGCTGTCGTGCCTGGAGCCTATTTTTTGCTGCCATCTTTGCTGGAGGTGTTGCAGGGCTTTGGTTTGGGGCTGGGGAGAGAGAGGAATGGTGTCCAAGGAGATGCTTGTTCTTATTCTTGGGTGTTGCCTCCAAGAGCAGCCCCAGCTGGTGGTGTCCAGTGTGTGATGTGATCGAAGTGGCTGAAAAATTCTGCACACTGGCCTGTTCTGTTTGTGTCTTGGTGCACCATGGCATTTTCTGGAGGGGAGAGAGAAGGAGGCTAGAATTTTCTCAGAGCCTGTGGTGTGTGCGTGCAGGGGATCACTGCACAGAGATGTATCCGCTTGTGCCTGCTCCGGTGTGGATGGAGGGGGACCTGGGGAGCTTGGCTGTGTCTGGGTAGTGCTACCAACTCTGTCTTTGTCCCCTCCCCTCCTCCTCAGCCTGGCTGTCCCTGCCTGGCTCGGTGCACTGCAAAGGGCACGGTGGCTGCGGCTCAGCTCCCCTCGCTGTGTGCCGCGGGCTCTGCGGTGAGCGGCCGGCGCAGGGGTCACCGCCCGCGTGGGAGCGAGCGCCCGGCCGTGGGAGCAGTGTGTTCCCGGCGGGAAACAGGTTATTTTTAGCCTGGAATCTTTGGGAGGGGGCGGCGAGGCCATGGTGGGCAGTGGGGGTAGGGGGGCTGTGCTGTAGCACGATGCTGTGATGAGGCTGCGGGTCTGGATGTCCCCAGCGAGCCTGGCTGGGGCTGTTGGAATCTTGCTGCAGAATAATTTGGAATAAACCTGATGCAGAGGAAGCAGCTGGGCCTGGCTCTGGCAGGTCAGCCTTGAGCTCCCATCAGTTCTGTCATGGCAAATTTTGCCGAGTGCTTCCCGATGCGCGGCTGAGCCGGGTGGTCACAGGGGCTCGTGGGGGGCTCTGTTCCCTGTATGGCTGTGGAGATGCCAAAGTGGCTCCTGGATGGTCAACCAAGGAAGTTTCCCTAACAGGAGGGGTGACAGCAGGGACAACCTGGCGCCACAACCCACGAAGCCGGCTCGGCTCGGCGCGGTGCTGACAGCGACCGCGGGCTCTGCAAGGCTGAGTCACTGTGGCAGGGCCGGGCTCTTCCAGAATGATGGTCACTGTCACTGTCCAGACATGGGGATATCTGTCCTGTGTCACTTGAGGGGCACCAGCTTTGAAGCCATCACGGGGGCAGGACACCCTGGTTCCAGCCCAGATGCCCCAGATGGGCTGGGGATGCCAAAAGCCCTGCCACAACTCCCATCTCCCTTGCCACAGCTGGCACCGGCCTGGTGGCTCTGCGACCCTGAAGTTCAGCCCTTCTGCTGTCTTTCAGCTGATGCAAAGCTTGATTGAATACAAGCTTTGCCTGCAGTGGGCAGAAATTGGGAAGAGAGGCCAAAGTGCCCGGCTTGGGTCAGGCAAACATCTTGAAGCACTCGGTCAGTGGCTCCTCTGTGTTTGGAGGTCAAGTTCAAGCACTGACATGGTCATCAAGCTAATGAGGGCTGAAATTGGGGTCCTCTGAGCTACAGCCCATGGGACTCTCAGGCTGCAAAGAGCCCTCAAAGACAAATAGGTTCCCCAAAACGAACTCAGGAGGTGAACAAAGCACTAAGAAGAGATATAGGATCCTTATGGTAACCAAGTCCAGCAGGAAGGTGGAGGCAAAAGGATTTACCAGCCCCTGAATTACCCAAATTTTAAGGAGCTGTTTTGCATTTCACACGAAAACTTAAGTGAAAATCAACCTCCCGGAGCTTTGGGGGGTGCTTTCACAAGCGGCTGCCGGTGCGTTGCCGACTCCAAATGCGGCTCCCGCGGGGCCCCCGCGGCTTTGAGCTGGTGCCAGCTCCCCTCCAAGGCTGCCAGCACACCTGGGTCACCGCAGGTGACCGGCTCCGGCTCGCTGTGGATCCGACGGGACACGCAGCCGGGATTTCACAAAGCCAGCATAGCCCAGCTTGGGAAATCCCAGCTGTGCGTCCTGTTGGATGTTGGGCTGAGCCTTTTAAGCTCATTTTTTAATATAAAATCCTATTTATCCTCTTGTTCCCAGTTTCAGGCTGTATAGGGATGCAGCAAGCGGGGTGCTTGGAGGATCCTGAGCATCCCTGTGGGATACCCCCCCTCTCTTCAGGGGGCCGGCAGTGCCCTCTGCCCCTGCCATGGACCGTTTCTGACTTTAATTTCTCTTGACTCCTCCATGCTTTGATGCGAAACCCCTCGGAGCTGGGAGCTGCCAGCTGAACTTTGGCCCCTGGGTGGGCTGAGGATGCTCCTGTGATCTGGCCATACCCTCTGCCGAACAGCCCCAGGAGTTCTTTCTGCCAAGAAATAAAATAGCCAAAAAAACAAAGTCAAAAGTCTCCTGAGCAGACCACCCACATGTTGTCTTTTTTTTCCCCCCCAATTTTTCTCCCCTCCCTTTCCCCAAGCTTTGCCTGGACACACAAAAGGTTTTTTTTCTCCCTTTTCATTTCTAAGCCGGGGAAGCGACGCTGGAGCTGAGGGGAGCAGGGCGTGTGCCGCTCATCCCCCACCTTCCCCAGCAGCTAGAAAACCTCCCCACCGGAGCCGGGGGGCTTCCCGGGGTCCCTCCTATTCAGGACTGCTCCTTGCCATTGCTTTGGATATGCCAAGCCTTGTTTAGGGACACTTTTATCACAGAGGGACACGGCCCCAGCCCTCAGCTTAGCAATGAAAAGGCTTTTGAAAGCTGCCGTTCCCTATCCCCGTCCTCTCTGGAGCCTCACACCAACCCCCTCCACACCAGCTCCAGGCTTTCCTTAGAAGCATCTTTGCTCCCGGAGCTGGATAAGGAAAGGTGATGCTTATTCCTAAGGCTTTCCATAAGGAACAACATGCAGCTGCTCCTGCCTGCAGGTCTACACTGGTGGCTGAGGCTGGGGGGGCACATGGGACTCCAGCAGGATGTGGGGCCCATCCCCAGGATGAAGTGCTGAGAGGGTGAAGGAGCTGGGGATTTGGGAATTGTGTGTTTTATATCATGATGTGCTGTGGTTTCTTCCATCCCTGGCCTCCTGGGTGTTTCCCTGCTTGCTTTTGGTGCCTTGGTGGGATTCCCTGTCCCCAGCGTCCTGTCCCCTCCCTACAAAATACATCCCACTGGAATAGCCTCCCCCCTGCCTGGTGCCTGCACTCCCAGGACATCGTGGGCAGCTCCGGCCCCGCCATGGCTTATCCAGCCCTGCAGGTTCGGCTCCCTCCACCTCCCCTCCTAATTCACTCCAGCTCCTAATTGCGTTTGCTGCTCCTCTTTGAACTTGCTCCAGTTTTACTATCTCTGGTAATGAGGTGCCTGGATAGAGATCCATTAATCCCCGTGTCCTGGCAGCAGGGTGACGTGAGGAGGAGCTCCCAGAGAGGCTCCCTGCTATCCCAGAGCTCTAGATCAGAGAATCAAAGAGTGGTTTGGGTTGGAAGGAACTGGTAAATGTCACCTAGTCCATCCATGGAATGCCCCATCCCTGGAAGCGTTCAAGGCCAGGTTGGATGGGGCTTGGAGCAACCTGCTTTAGTGGAAGGTGTCCCTGCCCATGGCAGGGGATGAACTGGATGGACTCCCATAGTTCCCAGTCCATTCTCCACTTGGTTTTGGGGCTGGTGGTGGTCCTGACAGCCCCTTCTGTGTTCAGTGGGGTGTGGAGACCCCAGGCAAACCTCGCTCAGCTTTGGGGTGTACTCCAGGCAGCTGTTTGCAGAGGTGGTGGTGGTGCCGAGGTGTTCTTGCAGGTGGGATCTCTCACCTGTCCCTCTGCCAAGCCTGTGGGCATGGCCTCAGTGTCCCACCTGTCCCATGAGCCTCTTTAAAGCACAGAGCCCTTGTTTGATGACAATGCTGAAGGAAAAGCAAGGTCCCAATAGATGTTTCCTCATAAATCCGAGGCGTTTGCTGTTTATTGTGAGTCCTTAAGCCCTTCAATCCATTTTTGATGTAATAACGTCCGTAATCCAATCCAACGCTTTTTGGCAGCGGGATGCAGCGAGAGCGGATCTATTACCCTGAGTGTTGTGTTAAAGCCCTTGTCTTGCATTTCTGTTTTTAGATGCAATTAGTCTTAACCTGGCAAGAGTTATTTGTTGTAAACCATCGCTGCCGCTGCGACACGGCTTCGTCCCTGGGCCGCGCTCCGTCAGCGTTTTCCTGCAGCTCAGCGTGGGGAAGGGGGTCACCTATACCCTGCCAGCTGCCAGGCTCATCCTTCCTCCTCGGGAGCTTTTTTAGGACACGTTGCCATACTCGCTTTTCTGGCTGTGCTCCTCCAGCTTCCGTTGGTTTGGGAAATCTTCAGCCCGTGCCAGCGCGTGTGTGCAGAGCTGCTCGCGCTCCTTCCTGCATTCCTTGGGATTTGATAATTCCCTCCCTGGTTCCTTGGGCTGGGGGCTGTGCCGGGGGGGGCTTTGTCAGCCCGCCAGCTTTTTGCTGATGCCATTTGAATGTGGCCACTTTCATGTGCTCCTCATCCTCCTTCCCACAGCTTGTTTGGTGGAGGGGAGTTGAAAGCCCAAGGGCCGTTTGATGCCATGACGGGAGCTGTGAACTTCTGCTGATAAAACCCCAATTAAGTGGCTTCCTCATTCTTCACCCAAACGGGCCTGGCTTGCGACACACCCAGGCCAAGCAGAGCCTGCCTGGTGGCATCCATCTGGTTTTGGGGCTTTGCTGCTCCATCCCCATCCCGCTGGGAGCCGCTGGCAGAGGTTGGTGATGCCGCGTGGGAGCCGGCAGCCGGACACAAATGGCTCTAACGGTGTCCTGCTCCCGACTTCAAAGCCCGGGCCCTGGCCATGTCAAACCCAAATAATGGCCCTTAGACAACACGCGGTTCCTTGTCTTGCAGGCTTGTCTGAAGAGCGTGACCACAGTAAATGTGATTTTGTTGAGCCCTGTCCCTTAAGCCTCTGCCTCTTTTCTCTTCTCCTCCTCCCTCCTGACCTTTTCGGCTCAGCACTGTCCCTGGACAGCCCCTGGCAGCTGATCTCATGGCTCAGCCTTTCATGGCCCTAATAGGGATGAAAAGCCCCCTCAGAAAGGGCCGGTGTCCCGCGCCCGGCCGGGAGGTAAATACCCCGTGCTTTGATCTGCTCTGGGGCCAGGGGGGCCCTGCCTGCCACAAACCCCTGCACAGGGGTCCCTGCCTGCCATAACCACCCACCCAGAGTCCCCATGCCCACTCAACTCCCTGGCTGCTGGGCAGCCCAACCCTGCCCACGGCCCTGGCACAGCCAAAGGCTCTGGAGCTGCGCACTGGGTGCTGTCTGCCCGGGAAATTGGGCTGGCTGCATCCCAGGATGCTCTTCCCCAGGAGAAATGATTTCCAAGAGCATCTCTAGCATTGTCACGACCCCTTTAGCATTGTCACGACCCATTAGGAGAAAACAAAACGTGTTTAACTCCTCAGTGCTCCTGAACACTAAGGTGACAGCAGAGATGATGTGCAGGAGTGATGGCAGTGAAAAGGTAATGTCTTCCCCTGCATCACCTGCCTGATCCTGCTCTGCCCCCCTGTTCCTGGGACACTGGGAATCTGCCTGTCCCCCCCAAAAGGGCTTCCTTGGCAGCTGTGGTGGGAAGCTCACACCAAAGCAGGTTTTTTGGTGCATCCCCTCTTCCCTTTCCTCATCCTGCTCTTCCAGCCCTTGCTCCTCCTGCCATGTCTGCAGCAAATCCCAGGGCATCTCCTGGAGCTGCAGCTGCATGGACTGTGGTGGACCTGGCTCTTCAGCAATGGTCACCTCCGAGGGCTTCCTCTGGGATACTGGAAGAGATTAAACTTGGCTCCTTTTGGATTAAATGTTGAGTAGGAGACTCTCAAGGCAGAAGGAGCTTTCAGCTTCATGAGGAATTGAAACAAATCCTGGCATACCGGTGTGTCCGGGAAGCTGGGCATGGAGAAGTGCAGGCATATTTCTTCCTTCGCATATTTTTTTAAATAGCTATAACATCACGGCCCTTTCCCTGGGCTTTTCCCCTGGGATTCCTATTGCATTCCACTGCTCCTTTAGTGCTGGGAAGAGGCCTGTCGGCATCACTGCCACTCCGGACTGGTGTGGAGGAGTCTGTGATGGTGGGTACTGGGTGTGTGAGGGTGGGTGCTGGATGTGTCATAGTGGGCACTGGGGTTTGATGGTGGATGCTGGGATGTGGTGGTGGATGCTGGTGATGGTGGGTGCTGTCTGTCAGACCAAGAGCTCACTGGGGGCTCCAGGAAACACCACCACACTTGGACCCTGAGATGTGCAGGGTGCAGGGAGTCTGGCGTTAATGAACTGTGACATGCCACCCTTTTCCATCCCTAATTTCTAGGGATCTGTGTCTGTCCACCCCTCAGCCAGGCTGGCCCAGGTGGTGTGTGGCACTTTTAGCAGATCACCTTTCCAGAGAGGATTGGTGTCACCCTCCATATGGAGTCTCTTTGCCCTGGGAGTGATGCTTTTGCTGCTGCTGTGTAATGCCTGAGCTCTTTGATCCCACCTGGCAGTGTGGAGTGGGAGTTACACAGCTCATGAGAGGGGGCTGTGGGAGCACTGGGATCCGGGGGCAGCTGCAGTGGGATCAGCTCTAATTTGGGGGTAGAGAGGCCCCTTCCTCCATCCATTACTCAGCGAGGAGACAAATCCTTGTCTGGATAGTCCGGGGTTATGTGGCATCTATTGGAAATTTCCAAGCCCTGTAACTCAGGGTGTTGCTGGAGACCATTTGGTCCATTCACTGGTGTCCACGTGGAGCAGAGACCAACTCCTGAGGTCCTGCCGTGCAATCCCCAGAAGCAGTGGATCATCTCCTGCTCCAGCTGTTGCAGGGTGCAGCACTGGGAGCCGCAGGTGATCCTGCTCTGAGCCAGGCTCCAGTGGGTGCATGACCACAGTGGGAGCAGTGCCTGGGCTGGCTCCTCTCACAGCCATGGGATAATTTGCAGTTCTGGGCCAGGAGTTTCTCTGATGTCACCTCCCCACATCCAGAAGTTCCTGGTGCTTATGCAAAGTTTGCCTGTAATTGCAGTGGGGTTTCCTCCCGGCTGTCCCACAGCACCTGGAGCTCATGTCCCTCCCCACTGCCTGGCACCTCCTGGGCTCCCTGAGCTCTCCCAGGCAGCCGGAGCATCCAGAAGATCTGCATGTGAATCAGCCTCTCAGTCCCTGATAACCTGAGGTTTTCTCTGAGCCCCTGGAAGGGAGGATGGAGCCCGAGCTCAGGTGGGCAGCTGGCGTTGGCATCGGCCTCGCAGCTGGGGATGGCACTGTCTGTCTCCATCCTCTTCCCAGAGGATTTCTCAGTCATCTCCCAGATATTTTGCTACCTAGCAGGAGAGATTTACACCCTGTTAAAAGGCCGTAAGTGCTTTCCTCCCCTCCTGCTCCCAGCGGGGCCCACAAATGACTGGCAGAGCATCAGGTGGGGAATTACCTGGCACTTTCATCCCGACCCGTCTCCAGTTGCTTGGGGCGACCGCAGAGACTGCACAAATCACCCTCCTCTCCCAGTGACGTGCTCTTTCATTGGAAGGGATGGATAGACCTGAAGACTAAGGGTTTATTTAGGGCCATGGTCCCCCTGAGCTGGGCAGGGAGCAGGATGGGGACATTGGGAGTTTCCACAGCTCATCCACATGGACATCTCAGAGTGTTGATGATAAAGAGCTGGAGTGAGTCACCAAGCTGTGGTCCTGCAGCCAAGATGTGCTTTCCAGCCTGGATGAGGTTCCCTGCAATCAAGCAGTGACTCTTAATTACGATACTAATTAGGGTTGGTTATAATTTTCCACCAGAAAGCTGTTTTAATGGGAAATTAGCTTTTCACTTAAGCATTACTTGGGTTAAAGTGTCTTTTTCCAGTGGATACTTCAGTGTTTGCCTGTTGTTCTCCCTTTGCCCCAGGAAAGAACAGGAGAGAGTGGAGCTGTAGGTGGTGAGGATGAGTGTGGTGGGTGGTGTCCTCCATTCTGCCCTCTGTAACTGTGTGAGTGTCCCTCTGCTCTCTATAAGGAATGGGGATAATTTAACCCTTTAATTTGATTTTGGGGGTGCTGACCCTGGCCAGGGAAAGCTGAACCCCATCCCAGCCAAACCCCATGCGATGGTTTTCATTCCTGTTTCCAGCAGTGTGTTTGAGCTGGGGGTTTTCCCACTGTGTTTGCTGGAGCAGGGAGCATGGGGTGGGATGGCCAGATTCCCAGTGCTCCATGGGCTGACTGCAGCAACAGGCTCCTCACCTGCCCAGTACAGGTGTGGGGAGAGACACAGCAATCCCAGTTGGCTTCATGGCATGGGCATGGACCTGGCAGTGCCCTGATGCCAGGGAGGAGAGTAGAGGGAGCCCTCCTGGGGTCAGCGGTGCTGGCAGAGCAGCCTCCGTGGCTCTTCCCTTTCCGTGCTGGACGATGGGGCTGGAGTGGGCCTGGAGCAGCTCTGGAGCAGCTCTGGAGCTGGCAAGAGTGGCTGTGAAACCCAAGCCTTGCACCTCCTGCGCCGTGCGGGGACGGGACCGGGCCGGGCTGGCTCACACAGGCGTTTCAGGGGCTGCAGGGCCCCTTCCCGGTGCAGCTGCCTCGGGAAGGCTGGGAGAAGGCTGGAAGAAGGCTGCCGGCCCCGCTGGCAGTGTGACAGCGTGGAGTGGGCTCCCCCCGCACAGCCCCTGCCCCGGCGCTGGCAGCAGCCCCAGCCAGTGTGCTGGAGCTCAGAGAAAGGGCTGGGGGATGTGTGAGGGGTGGGGGCTCATGTCCCCACAGCGGGGCTGGCTAGGAAGTGACACCGATATTAATATGAATAATACCGATAACAGGATGCCCTGAGCAGGAGCTGCGTGGCCCTGCTGCCCAGGAGGAGCAGGAGGAGGAGGAGGAGCAGGGGCTGTAACCAAGCCGTGCTCCCCGGAGGCCCCAGGGAGTTGGTGTGCAGTAGAGCAAGCAGGTGCCTCTACTCGGTGACCTGGAAGTGGCTCCGTGTCCCCTGGGGTGCCAGCCCTGGTTGGGATGGGGGAAGGAGCTCAGTGCCTGTGGTGGGTTGGGCTCCAGGGCAGCGCCTCTGTGTTGGTACCGGGGGGATGTAAAACAGCTTGACAGACCTGGAGAGGGGAGGTGGCAGGAGCTGGGATTTTGTTTGAAGTGCAGTCTGCTTGTGGATTCCTGCAGGTATCTCTGGCAGTGTCCGAGCATGTTGGAGATGTGGGAAGCACATCTCCAGGGTGACCTGTAGGGGCTTCACCTGTGCCAGGAGGGGCTTTCAGCCCAGGGCTGTCCAGACTGGGCTGAGGCTGCTCTGCACCAGCTGCCCCTTGCCAGGGTCGGTCCCTTGGCTCCGGCGGGATTGGGATCAGGCTGTGGGGCACCGATGGGATGCTGCCCCCTCTCCTAAAGTGATGGAAACACGAACCTGGTGCAGGTCTGGGGCAAGGGGGGTGGTGGGGATGGCGGCCGGGCTGCGGCCACGCCATGCCTGGCTGAGGCTGGAGCAGGGCTGTGCTGCACAGATGGAAGAGTGATTAAGAGCAATAAAAGGAAAGAGACTTGGATTCGCTACAGTCTCAGCACATTAATTGTGCTTTGGGGCCCAAATCATAACGCAGCCCTGCTAGAGGGAATCCAGCAGAGAAACCAAACATCTCGCACTGGCCAAGGCTGACCATTTAAGAGACCCTTGCCTTCATCTCTTGCCAGGTATTACTTCCAGCGTCTCCCATCTGCCAAAACCCGAGTTCTCCTTTGAAATATTTTTAGGGGAGGGAGAAAAGCTCTGGTGACACTGAATGCTGGCAGTGGGGAGGCAGCAGGGACAGCACATGGCATTGCTGGCTTGGAGATGGGACCATGGGGTTGTTGGGGGTCTCAGCCATCTGTCCCAGCTCCGTGGTGTGTGTCACTGGGCTGGATGGGCATGCGGGATTCCAGGAGTGGAGGTCCTGCCTGGCTTCCATGGTGGCTGAGCATCTCCTCTAAATTGACAAGCAATTACATGGTTAATGGTATCACTGTTAAATCCTCATCACTCAGCAGCCCGGGGCTTAATGCTCCATTAGGGCAGAGGCATCTGATGGCTCTCCGGGCTGGGAGTGGCTTTTGGAAGTCGGCCTTTGGAAGTCGCTGGCCAGAGGTTATTTTTGCTCTCCCAGTCCTACAGCCAACCTGTGAATCCATCCAAAATGGAATAGGGCAGGAAAACGCTCCTGTACGCTCAGTGTCGCTGGGGCTGGCTGGATTGAGCCTTGCTGGTGTGGCATGGGGAGGTGACAGTGTTGTTTGAGACCTGCCATGTCCTATTCCGTGGGTATTCCCAGCTCCCTGCCTGGCTTCCTTCATAGTGTCACAGCTCTGCCTCCTGCTGCTGCCCTGCAGCCTCCTCTCTCCAGCTTGGGGCTCTCCCAGCTCTCCTGCAGCCGCTGCCGTGCCTGTGGATTTAACATTTTCCTCTGGGTTGCTGACTCTGGATTCCATTGGCAGCTGAGGATTGGTGGTGTCACCACAGCTCACTCTAAGCATGGCAGTGAGTGGCACAGGCACCTGGGGAATCCATCAAGTGCAACCTGGATCCCAGTTTGGAATCACTGGAGCTGGGCTGAGCTGAGCCTGGAGCCTTCTGCTGGGGCTTCTTCCACTGGGAAAACAGGAAACAGAGCGGGAGGAGCAGCTCTTCATCGCTGAGCTTCACAGAGAATTGTGCTGGAGGAGCCTTTCCTGATGGATCAGGGACCTGCTGCTCTCACATCACCCCGTCCTACCTGTTCACATCAAACTCTCTGGACTCTGCACCATTTGGATGGATTTGGGGATTTAGGATTTTGACTTTTGGAAGCCCAACCAGCTGCATGGAGCATCCAGCTTCTCTCCGGCCTGTTGTGGATTTATATGGAATGTGGCAGCTCATGTCCTTGTTTCCAGAGGCCATTCCAAGACCATCACTATGGGTTTTACAAATGTTTTCCCCTTTTTCTGTTCCCTCAAGCAACTGCTTCGTTTTTCCACGTGGTTCCCTCTCCAAGCTACTTTCTCCCTCATCATTTCCATGGGCAGAACAAGAAGAAACTTCATATCCAAGTGTGGGGTGGGAAGAAGGATGCTCAGCTGTGTCCCTTCGTCCATCCCTGTGGCTCCAGCTGCTTCCTCTGTCCTCTTTGGACCTTTAATATTTTTGTTGTACGTGGATGGAACATCTCCATAGTTATTTGCAGGAACTGCTGCCTTTGTGGGATCTTCTGGTTCCCCCCACTTTGAACTTTGCTTGCTTGTTACCTCATTTTGATATAATTAGGTAATTATTTATAAATTAGACCTTGTGAGGCATCACAGGGACTGGTTTTTACAGACTGCTCCCTTCTCCCTCGATGGATGAGTCTCTTTGAGATGGAACAACCCGTGGCATGGAGCTGGGAAGCTGGGAAACTGTTCAAGGAGCTGCTGCAGGGCCGTGAGCTGGGATATATCTGCTGATTTCACCCCCAAACCGGTGCCTCTGGCCTGGGAGAACTGGGCTGCCGAGCTTTCTGCTGGAGTTCACTCCCGATGTGTTTTTATGGGGAGTCTGAGCTCAGGTCCATCCTGTTTGGATTCCAGAGAACTCGTGCAGGCTGTCGGGGGCGTTTCTCCGCATTCCCAGGCGTTTGCGTGGGGCTTGGTGCTGACAGTGCTGCTGTCGGAACGGCCGCCAGCAGATCCCAGCTGGATGCACCATCCCAGCTGGATGCACGGCTCCATCCCAGGAGCCGCTGGCAGGGGGGACCCTGCTGCGGGAGAGGTGATAACTCAGCAAATGGCCCAGGGATTTTCTGATCAGGAGAACGTTTGCTGGGGTTTCAGGCAAGAGCCCTGATTGCACAGAGGTGTTTGGAAAGAGCTGATGGACTTGGAGCCTGCTTCCCGGCGGGATGTGGGTGTGCTTTCCAGAGTATCCCAGTGTGGAGGCTCGTGGAGGCACCCAGCCTCCTGCTGCGGGCAGGGGAATGTGGAAAGATGTCCTTGCTCTGTAGTCCAGCCTCTTCCTGTCCCCTCACCAACACCCAGCAGGGTCCAATGGATTCATCCCAAATTTCCGTCAGTCACCTGCCCTCCCAGACCTGCGTTTTTGTGGGATGGAGGCCAGAATTGGGCTGCACAGGGAACCTGAAACCCCGGGGCTGAGCTTTGGCCTTGAGGCTCGGGGAGGTGTTGGCTCTGCTGTGTTGGCCAAGTCCT
The DNA here is from genome assembly GCA_013398055.1 of Ifrita kowaldi. NCBI lineage: Eukaryota > Metazoa > Chordata > Aves > Passeriformes > Cinclosomatidae > Ifrita > Ifrita kowaldi. The sequence continues at coordinate 9,273 of VZRS01012931.1, read as the reverse complement.
GCCTTGTGTCTGGAAAATTGTCCCTGGACTCCGTGATTCTCCATCGCATTGCCTTCTGCAAGCTGTTGCCGAGCTCCTCCCAGGTTTCACTGCTTCCCTGGGTGAATTGTTCCCTGTGGTTGGATTTGGTGGAGCACTGGGATGATTTGTGTTTGCCGCGATGGAGGGAGGTGATGGGGTGGGAACCATCCTGGTCCCTGGGCAGATCCAGCTCCGTGCCAGGCACAGTGGCCACATCCAGGGCACTTGTGGGATCAGAAATGAGTTTTTTGAGTGTGTTTAGCAGAATCTGCCATTTAGGTGCTTAATCCTGCAATCCTCTCATTTGGGTTTATTCTCTCTTGTGTCCCCCCCTGCCCTGAGCCCCGCAGAGGGCCGGAGGGTGGGGGACCTTCCCTGTGCTCTCGTGGGATCCAAGGGCTGAAAACTCCGTGCCGGCTCCAGCGAAAAGTTAATGTGAATTTAAGTGACTTCTGCCCTGCAATTAGAGCCCCCGGAGCCCACTGGGGCTCTGAGTTTACATTCTTCACCGAGGCACAGGGTGTAATTAGAGATGTATAATTTAAACTGTGCATATGCAAGTGTTCCCATTCTGCACCAGGAGAAAAGGAAATTATCCAGGAATTAAAGGGGGAGGAGGGTGCAGGCGTGGAGAATGGCTCACTTGTGTGGATGTGGCAGTGAGAGGAAGCTGCAGGGATCATGTCCTCACTGCTGCAGGCAGCTTTGGAAGGGGCAGGAGCCAGGAATTTGATGGGTTCCTGATTGGGGCATGAAGATGTGGCTGTAATGGGGGATCAGGAGTGAATCCCTGGGGTAGGAGGTGCCAGGGGTGCAGCTGGGACCTGCCTGGCAGTGCCAGGGGGCAGTGGAGACCTGCACAGTAATGCCAGGGAGCAGCAGGGAGCTGCCCAGCAGTGCCCTTCCAGCTCCTAGGAGCCTGTCTAACATTCCCTCTCTTTTCTTGCAGCCACTTCCAATGGCACACTGGATGGCCTGGAGAACCGGGAAGGAGGGGTCTGCCAGACACGCTCCATGAAGATCGTCATGAAAGTGGGGCAGGGTAAGTCCTCCTGTTCCCTGGGGTCTCCTGCTGCCCGTTGACACAGGGTCTCTGTCCCTCTGGGGAGTGTGGGAGTTCAAGATTCCAGGGAAACTGAGGCCAGGCCAGCTGCTCCTGGGAGCACTCCTGGGTTAGTTCAGCAGAATTTCATTTTTAGGATCTTGCTTCCTGCCTTTTTTCTCTTGCCAGCATGGCGCATGTGTGGAGTACTGGGATTGAAAGGGATTGTTCCCGGTTACCTTGTGGGCCTTATCCCGATGGGAAGGGAGCTCGGCACAGGACCCATGAGCCCTGCAAGTGCCTCGGGGGGGCTGGCACAGGCACTGCCCCTGTGACTTCCAGGCATCCAAGGGGGGATTGGAGCTCACGAGGCATCAGGGATTGGGCTTGGTGGCTCTCAGCTGTGGAGGCCACCGGGCTATAGGGACACCAGGGATATCATCAACGGGCTCTTCTCCTGGAGCTCCTGCTCCCCACCACCTCTATCCGGAGCTGCTTCCCAGCCCCGGTGATGCCCCAGGCTCGTTTCGGCCCCAGCTCGGATGCGCAGCTCCCGGTTCTGCTTCTCATTATTGTGTTTGCACGTTGGGGCCAATATTTATAATAAACAGGCAAAACTGTGCTGCAGCCTTGGCCTCCTGCCTGCCCTTCCCTTCCCTTCCTCCTGCTGCCCGAGCAAGAAACCTGTCCCAGCCCACGCACGGGAGCTCTGAAAACAGCAAACCAGGGAATTAGGGTGGGGACCTCCTTCCCACAAGCCCTGGAGCAGCTCAGCCTTGCTCTGTTGCTCTCGGCATCTCCCAGCGCTCCTGTGCCCCGTGGGAGTGGCTGGCATGTGGGGGCACTTCTTTAGGCGGGGGCAAGCTGCTGCCTTCCAGGTTGGATCAAGGCTTCTCATCCATCCCTCCCCTCCGCTTTCTCAGATCCAAACGCGGTGATCCCAGAGCAGCTGACGACGAGTCGGCCGAGCAAGGAGTCGGATGACACCGTGAAAGTCGTCACACAGAGCCCGCGCAGCAAGGTCCCGGCGGTGGAGGAGCCCGGCAAGCCAGGTGGGTATTCCGGGGGTCCCCAGGAGAAGGATGGGGCTCTGCCTGCCATGGGGCCTATGAAGCCCCTCCAAGCTGAGCTTGTTGCTTGGATCCCAGGGATACCAGACTCTCTGGATCAGGGATCTGGATGGGTTTGCCGTAAGTGTTGTGCCCATCTCTGCCATCCTGCTGCTGTCCCAAGCCCAGGGTGCAGAGCAGCTCAGGGTTGTTTTCCCAGCTCCTGGCAGAACTTTGTGGGGAAGTGCTGTTTCAGCACTCTTCCTCCTCCTCTTCCCATGTGTTCCTCACAGTACATCTGGGAGGGCTTGGAGGAGGTGAGGTCCTCGGGTGTGAGAGCCCTTTGAAGGTGGTTTCCTGAGTTCCTGACCCCTCTGAGAGCAAAGTGGAATCAGATGAAGCCGGGAAGAGTCTCTCTTTTCTTCCTGCCTGGATCGGCCTCTGAGCGCTCCCCCTGCGGGGGCTGCGGCTGCCCCGGCCCGGGGGTCAGTAACTGGAGACTGGGGGGCTCTGGGTGTCAGAGCCCATGTTCACCAGGGCATCCAGGTCTGCTGTGGGAAGCAAAGGCTCCCCGGGTCTGGAATGGTGTTAGCTGGACACGATCAACACTCTGCTCCATAGGCTGGGAGATGGGAAGGGGAGCAGTGGTGCAGGGTGGGGGATAGAGCATGTGGTGCCCCTTCTGTGCATGCCTGGGGCTCCTGCCTGCCCTGCCCAGCCCTTCCCAGGGATGCGTGGGTCTCACTGGGGAGGGAAGGTGGGGAGCAAGTGCTGTCCCCGTGGAGGTGGGGGGGATCCCCTCCTTGGGGAGCAAGTGCTGTCCCCGTGGAGGTGGGGGGATCCCCTCCTTGGGAGCACAGCAGGAGAATGTTGTGCTGAGTTTGGGGGGCAGAGAGGGGCTCCAATGGGCGACTCATCCCCCTGGTCCACAGGTGTGATCCATGCATGGGCAGAGCATGAATCTGGCTGCCTCTCTGACCCTTGTCTCCCCTTGCCTTGCAGGCTCCGTCAACCAGGATGGCCAGGAGACCCAAGGTCCCAGCGATGGCTTCCTGAGCTCCAAGGTGGCCGTGTTCGCTGCCATCGGCGCCGGCTGCGTCATCTTCATCCTCATCATCATCTTCCTCGTCGTGCTCCTGATCAAGATCCGCAAGCGGCACCGGAAGCACACGCAGCAGCGAGCCGCAGCCTTGTCCCTCAGCACCTTGGCCAGCCCCAAATGCAGCGGGAACGCGGGCTCGGAGCCCAGCGACATCATCATCCCCTTACGGACTACAGAGAACAACTACTGCCCGCACTACGAGAAGGTGAGCGGGGACTACGGGCACCCCGTCTACATCGTGCAGGAGATGCCCCCGCAGAGCCCAGCTAACATTTACTACAAGGTGTGAGGAGCAGCCTGGGAACGGCCGATGCAGCAGCGCGGGAGCGCCGGGCGCGGGGCTGGCGCCGCAGGGAGGAAGCGAAACGCCCCCCCCGGCACGGCGCAGGCAGCGCCGGGAGCGGCGCCGGGGAGCGGAGGGCTCAACGCTCACGTGCTGATTCTCCCCTTTGTATTTAGTTTTGTAGTTCTCAGCTTTTGTAATCCCGAGACTCTGAGGGTGAGCCTTCAGCCTCCTCCTCTTCTTCTCCAGACTGTGGCCGGCCGTGGGGGGCAGGCGCCGTGCCTTTCCGTGCTCGGGACACCGCTGGCAAACCCGGAGACTCCACCTCCCCTTTGTGGTTTAGGATTTCCCCGCGTCACCCCTGCGGCCCTGCGGGAAGTGCCCGCCAGCACCACGGGGTCCCGGAGCCTGGAGCGTCGCCGGGGCCTCGGTCCCAGGAGCAGCGAGTGCACAGGGGGATGAGGAGGAGGAGGATGCTTTGCCAAGGTGCCAAGATGCAGACAACTGTGCAGGGAGGAAGCTGGCAAACCCGATTTACTACTACTACTATTATTATTATTATAATTATTTTAATTTTTTTGTAACATTTTTATTTTTGTGAATTCCGGGCGGGACTCCGGCCCGCCACCTCTGGGCACACGCCGTCACCTCCTTCCAGCACGTCATCCCGCCGGCCACGGGGCAGATTCCGCTCCCCCCACTGCCCCTGGAAACTTTTGTGTTCGTAGCTGTTGACTCTTGTTTTAGTCTCTTTATAAAAAGAAAGAAAGAAAAAAAATTCTATCTCCACCCTGTCTCAAGCGTTCAGTGCGTGAGGGGCCGGACATCGCTCCTGCCCCACGCAGAACAGCCGTGGCCTGGCAGCTGTTCCCGACCCCTCTGGAGCATCCCACTGTGGAAAAAAGCCTTTGGCTTTCAATCAGGCTGGAGCTGAGCCTGCTGGAAGCAAATTAGGGGGTGGCAGGGGGAAGCTGCAAGCCCCCTCCCAAGCTGGGCATACTGCAGGTGGTTGTCCTTGGAAAGGAAAACTGGAAAACAAAGGTTCCCGACCTGCAGCTCATGCTGGGGGTGTCAGGAGGAGGCTGATGCTCGGGGCTGGAAGCCCCCCCAAGAGGCTGGAGCACCAGGCTTGGCTTGGCTGGGAGCTGAGCCAAAGGCTTTTCCGCCCTCCTGGTTTACCTGGAGAATCCAGTGCCCTTCGGCAGGACCTGCTTTGGGGACCAGCCCCTGCTGTGCCTGTTCCCCGCCCTGCTCCTGGTGCAGGAGCATTCCCTGTCCTGCCACCTCCCGGGGGTGCCACAGCCCGGGCTCCCCTGCCCTTGCCTTGCCCATCTCCTGCCCAAAACTGGAAGGGGTTGAGCCTGTCTGGTGGGATCATTCCCAGCTTCCTCTTCCTGGGAGGAGCTGCCGGCACCGTGGCTGATGCCAGTGAGCCCGGCAGGGCTGGCGATGCCCTGTCACTGCCTGTCCTCGGGCTGTCCCCCCTTCCTCACTTTCTTTTCCTTCCAGCAGTAGCTGCTTTTGCTCAGGGAGCAGGAGTGGGGCCGGCGGGGCTGTTCCTGCCTGGGCTGTTCCCGCCTGTCCCCAGGGCCCCAAATCCCGCGTTAGGAAGTGCCCAAAGAGCGAGGGAGCTGCTCTGCTAAAGTGCCTTGACGAGGAGCGGGCGGGGGCGGGGGCAGAGCAGGGACGGGGAGGGTCCATGGCCTGGGAGGATCTGGTGACTTGGGGGGATCCGGTGGCCCGGCTGCTGCGCTGGGGTTTGGCCCTGAGCGGGATGGGAGCATCCCGTGGTGTCACGTTGTTGGGTTTGTGGTGGTTTAGGGCAGGAATTCGGGTTCGAGCAGAGCGGGGTGTCCCAGCTCCCCTCCTGCCCTCAGCATCCCGAGGTGGTTCTGCTTCCAGGGCCCCAAACCGGCTGCTTCCCTCGGAGAGACGCGCCCCAGCGGGCGCTCCCCCCACTTCCCCCATGTAGCACCTTCCATCCCTCTCTCCTCTGTGGGATCCACTGCCCATCCTGGCCTGGGAGCTGCCCCCACCAGGACCCCCATTCCTCGATGGGGAAATCCCGGAGAATTGTGTCTTAAAAAATCCCCCTTTCCCTCCTCCCTCTGCCAAACCTTGGCCTGTGTTTCCCGAAGTGGGCAGAGCCCTGGCTGGGCGGTGGTGGCAGCGGTGACAGTGACAGTGACAGTGGAATCCCATGGGAGTAGTGGCTGGAGTGGAGGGGGAAGTGGGGGGACGATGTAGTTTTGGTTTGGTTTTTGTGGAGAAGGGACAGAGTCTGGCCATGGGTTGTACCAAAAGTGATCTGACAGCACCGGTGGCTTCCCACAGTGGCTGGCTCAGCTGAGGTCTCCATCAGTCCCACTCCTGCTGCTGGGAACAGCTGGAAAACCTTGTAAATATGTGAAGAAAGGGTGAAATCAGAACTCTTGGTTTTTGCTGAGCACCTCGGGCTGCTGGGTCCTGGATCAGAGTGTGTCCCTCGGGTTCTTTTTGTGGAAAGCATTGAAGTTTGGTTGATTTTTCCTTTTTTTTTTTTGAATTTTTTGTTTTTCCCCCCACCCCATTTTGTTTGTGTAAATACTAGTCTTTTTTGGAAGAAATAATGTAAAGATGTTTTGTATAAACTCCGAATTATTTTCTGGTTGCTTTTTCTTAGAAAAACAAATGAGAACTTAAAAAAAAAAAAAAGACGAAAAAAAAAGAAATTTTAACCACAAGAACGGGTGTAAAACATTGTCATAGAGCTCAGCCCGGAGCCCATGGGCTGTGCTGGAGTGTGGGAACTGCCGGGATCGGGACTGGGGACCTGCCCTCGATATAATGCAGGATCAGATGGGCTCCCAGCAGAGTGTGAAGCAGGAGTCTGGGATTCTATTCCATCCCAGAATCTGTGGCTCATTCCCAGTGAGTCCCAGAGCTCTGAGCCGTGCCCTGGCCACAGGCAGAGACTTGGGGACACACGGTGACCTAAAGGAGCATCAAATTTATCTCCTTTCTTATCTTTAACCAAAAAAATCCCTGACCTGGGAATGCAGAACTCAGTGCAACATCCTGAGATCCTGCTCTGCTTTTTCAGGCCCGTGGAGCTGCTCCTGGTGTGGATCTCTTTCCCAACGATCCCAATCTTCTGTTTGCCTATTTTGGTTGCCAATTGCCAGCTCACCGTGGCCCCATCTCTGCCTGGTGCCTGGGCTGGGGTGGCTCCTCCTCAGCCGTGCCCACCTCGATGCAGGGGCCCTGCCCAGGGGTGGTGGCCTTGCCTGGAGCCATCTCTGGTGTCACCTGGCACTTGCTCTGGGCAGCTGGAAGGCATCGGGGAGCCCCCAGTTGTCCCAGTTGCTCCCGGGAGCTGGGCTGTGAACCTGCATTGTACCGACAGAGGGTTCCTGGGGGGTTCCGGAGGTGCTGGAGCAGGGATGGACATCCCTCTCTCCATCCCGGCAGTGCCGCACCCCAGTGCGTCCTCACCACGCTCCCACATTTCAGAGCTGTGCCACCTCCACATCCCACAGCGTCACATCCGCGCCGTCCCCTGTCCCCAGGGCCCGGCCCTGCCATCAACCAGCCGGGGCTGCCGCTGCCCCACCCCTGTGCCACGGCACCGCTGGAGCAGCCGGGCTGCCGGATTTTCCCTGTCCACCCTCCACTGCCGTTAGCCGAGAGGCGGATACGGACCTGGAGCCCGGATGTGGTCCCGGTGCGGGGCGCGCGGGATGGGGCTTGGGCCGAGCGGGAATGGTTGGGCACCGTGCGGGGAACTGGGCACGGAGGGAGCGAGGCCCCTCTGTGCCGGCACCTCCTCGGCTGCAGGGGCGCATCCTGGCTCTGGCCTCGGCACCCCCGTGCTGGTTGATCCTCCTCGGCTCCCGGTGGGGCTCCGGCGGTGCCGGGATCTCCTCGGCCGCGCTCCCAGTGCCACAGATTTTCTTTCTTCGTGTCATGTTCCTGGTTTTGATTCCTTTCGCCTTCTCCCAGCTCTCCCGCCCAGTAGCATATCATCGGCATCGGTAACAGCTCTGTGGCAGCTGAACTCCATGGAGCCGTGATGGAACCTGATATATTGTTAAATAAAAGGGTTTTTTTCCTATGGAATCCTGGCTGTCTCCCGTGTGCTTTATTCCTGCCCCAGGTTTGAAACCACAGCCTGGGCTGAAGAGATCTGGGAAGCGTTGCCTGAGACAGATCCTCACTGGCTGGTCCTGGAGGGTTTGGTTTGGTCAGGAGAAGTTTGGAGATTTTCTGTCCAGTGTTTCCAGCATGGACACAGGATTGGATGAACGCAGGGTTTGATATGGATGGATACGGTTGGGCACTCCATGGATGTGGTTGGACCTGGTGATCTTAAAGGTCTTTTGCAACCCAAATGATTCTGTGTTTCCATGGCTCTGTCCCTGCAGCTGAAGGCCCCTGGAGGCCACTGGATTCCCCTCAGGCTTGAGGAGCTGCTCCTGTGCTCCAAAGCAGGCAGAGCCTGTTGGGAGCTGCTGGTGGGTGGCACAGGACAGGGGTGTCCTATTCCTGGCAGGAATGAGCCTGCTCCAGACAGGCACAGGGAAAAGCAGGAAGGGAGTGAGGCCGACTGCTCCTCACCCTGGAAATGCTTTAGGACAGGATGGAGTCATGGAAGTTCCTGCCTGGTGCAAACCACACCTGCTCCAGTCCAGGTTGTCTTGTCAGGAATTGTGGCTGCTGGATTCCAGGCTGAGCACAGGGGTATGTGAGGGAATGGGTCTGGTTTATGGGATCTCGGAGTTAAAGTGGGGCTGAGGCACCAACCAAGAGAAGTTGGAGAAAACACATCCAGCCTGGAAGGGTGAGCTGAGCCTTGGGGATGGAACACAACAGGAGCTGCTTGGGCACAGCCAGCACCACCGGGGCAGTGCCAAGAGCCTGCCGGAGTGAGCAGGGAATGGCAGGATGGGGATCGGGATGGGGGGCCCTGGGGTGTGCCAGCCGGGCTCAAATGTGGTTTGCTGGTTTGAAAATCCTCCCTCTCTGCGTGCTTTGATCCCAGTGGGAATGAAATAAGGCTTTTAATTCTAAACAGCTTCGCTGGGCCCCGATGCCCGCAGGGAGAACTGGAAGTGCCAAACGTGCTGGGACCTGCCAGCAGAGGGAAAAGTGCTTTAACAGGTTCCTGGAACCTCCCCCCGGCCGGGAGCGGGAGTGCGGGAGGGTCCCCCCCGGCTCCGGGGCTGCTCCGGGTGGGACCGGCAGGGACTGGGGGTGCAGAGCCTGCCAGCCCCACGGGATCACTCCTGGTGCTCCATGTGTGTCCCGGGGCAGCTGCAGAGGGGGTCCCATCGGGCAGGGATGTGCTGCAGCTGCTTCATCCCAGTCACACCGAGCTTGTGGAGTCTTCGTCTCCTGATCCCACCCCAGTGCGAGATCCTGTGGAAGTGCTGGGAAAGGTTTGGTTGGCAGCACCCTTGTCCCTGTCTGTAGTGGGAGGGGACATCAGGCCCTGGTGCCAGTGCCCACGGGGACATGGAGCCGAGGCCCTGTGGTGGCTCCGCTCTGCTCCCAGGGGCCAGCTGGCAGTGAGGGATCGGCAGGATCCTACCCGGGAGCCTCTGGATCTGGAAAGTTCATTAAAGCCGCAGAGCTGCTGATGGTTTTGGATGTCCATCAGGACTGGAGGAGTTATTTTAATTATTTCACATAAAGGAGCTTTTTGTCGAGTTTATTAACTTGCCCTTGGCCGGATCCCACTTGGGAGTGGAGCGGCTGCCAGGCCAGCAGAGCCAGAGCGTTTGGAGGGATTGGGATG